>CM033469.1:351112653-351175843 GCA_019447015.1 Hymenochirus boettgeri
CGCAGAGGGGTTAGATATAAGATAGCAGAGTTAGATAGATAGAGATAGCGAGATAGATTAGATAGATAGCAGAGTTAGATAGATAGATAGCAGAGTTAGATGATAGATAGATAGATAGATAGCAGAGTTAGATAGATTAGACTAAGATATAAAGCAGGAGTATGATATAGATAGATAGATAGATAGCTAGATTAGGATAAGATAGATAGATAGATAGATCGAAAGCAGAGTTAGATAGATAGATAGAGGTAGTGAGAGTAGATAGATAGATAGCAGAGTTTTAGATAGATAGATAGATAGAAGAGTTGATAGATAGATTAGATAGCTAGAAGCAGAGTTATATAGATAGATAGATAGATAGATTTGATAGATAGATAGATAGATAGATAGATAGTAGATAGTAGAAAGCAGAGTAGTAGATAGATAGGAGATAGATTAGATAGATAGAAAGCAGAGTAGATAGATAGATAGAGTTAGATAGATAGATGAAAGCAGAGTTAGATGATAGATTAGATAGATAGATAGATAGTGATAGATAGAAAGCAGAGTTATAGATAGATAGATAGATAGAGTTGGATAGATAGATAGATTAGATAGATAGATAGAGAGTTAGAGATAGATAGGATAGATAGAGTTAGATAGATAGATAGCAGATTAGATAGATAGATAGATAGATAGATAGATAGATAGATAGCAGAGTTAGAGATAGATAGATAGCAGAGATTAGATAGATAGATAGCAGAGTTAGCAATAGATAGATAGATAGATAGATATAGATAGATGACGAGATAGATAGATAGATAGCAGATGAACACAAGCAGACAGCTATAAGCATATGAAGTAGAGTGACATACCCAATGTTATTAGATAGATAGATAGATAGATAGATAGATAAGATAGATAAGATAGATAGATAAGCAGATAGTAGATAGATAGATAGAGAGTTAGTAGATAGATTAGATAGATAGATAGCAGAGTAGATAGATAGATGAGAGCAGAGATTAGATAGATAGATAGATAGATAGATAGATAGATTAGATAGATAGAGAGATAGAAAGCAGAGGTAGATAGATAGATAGATAGATAGATAGATAGATAGATAGATAGTATAGATAGATAGAAAGATAGAGTTAGATAGATAGATAGTAGATTAGATAGAATAGATTAGATAGATAGATAGATAGATAGATAGATAGAATAGATAGAAAGCAGAGTTAGATAGATAGATAGATAGATAGATAGATAATAGATAAGATAGATAGATAGATAGATAGATAGAAGATAGATAGAATAGATAGATAGAAAGCAGAGTTAGAGATAGATAGATAGATAGATAGATAGATAGATTAGATAGATAGATAGATAGATAGAGAAAGCAGAGATTGATGATTAGAAGATAGAGGAAAGAGAGTATAGATAGATAGATAGATAGTAGTAGATAGATAGATAGATAGATAGATAGAGTTAGATAGATGTAGATAGTAGACTTAGTAGATAGATAGATAGATAGATAGAGATAGAGTAGATAGATAGAAAGCAGAGTTAGATAGATAGATAGATAGATAGTAGATAGATAGATTTAGATAGATAGATAGATAGATAGATAGAAAAGCAGAGTTAGATTAGATTAGATAGAGTAGATAGATAGATAGAAGAGAGAGTATAGATAGATAGATAGAAAGCAGAGTAGATAGATAGATAGATAGATAGGATAGGATAGATAGATAGATAGATAGATAGCAGAGTTAGATAGATAGATAGATAGAGATTAGATAGATAGATAGATAGATAGATAGATAGATAGATAGATAGATTAGATAGATAGCAGAGATAGATAGATAGATAGATAGATAGAAGATAGATAGATAGATAGATAGATAGCAGAGATAGATAGATAGATAGATAGATAGATAGATAGATAGCAGAGTATAGATAGATAGATAGATAGATAGATAGATAGATAGATAGATAGATAGATAGATAGATAGATAGCAGATAGATAGATAGATAGATAGATAGATAGTAGATAGAAGCAGAGTAAGAATAAGATAGATAGATAGAGAAGCAGAGTTTAGATAGATAGAAGATAGATAGATAGATATATAGATATAGCAGAGTTAGATAGATAGATAGCAGAGGTAGATAGATAGATAAAGATAGAATAGATAGATAGATAGATTAGATAGATAGAGACGATAGATAAGATTAGATAGATGATGAAAAGCAGAGTATAGCATGAATAGATGAATAAAGTTAGATAGTAAGAGTTAGATAGTAGATAGATAGATAGATAGAGATTAGATAGATAGATAGATAGATAGATGATTAGATAGATAGATAGATACGATATAGATAGATAGATATGATAGATAGATAGATAGATAGATAGATAGATAGATAGCAGAGATAGATAGATAGATAGATAGATAGATAGATAGAAAGAGTAGATTAGATAGATAGATAGATAGATAGAGTTAGATAGATAGATAGATAGATAGATAGATGAGTTGATAGATAGATAGATAGATTAGATTAGATAGATAGTAGATAGATAGATAGATAGAGTAGATAGAAAGCTAGAGTTAGAGATTAGAGAGATAGATAGATAGATAGATAGATAGATAGATAGATAGATAGATAAGATAGATAGATAGTAGAATAGCAGAGTAGATAGATAGATAGATAGAGAGATGATAGATAGATAGATAGATAGATAGATAAGATAGATAGATAGATAGATAGATAGATAGAGTTAGATAGATAGATAGATAGATAGAGTTAGATAGATAGATAGATAGAAAGCAGAGTTAGATAGATAGATAGATAGAAAGCAGAGTTAGATAGATAGATAGATAGATAGATAGTCGATAGATATAGATAGATAGATAGATAGATAGATAGATAGATAGATAGATAGATAGCAGAGTTAGATAGATAGATAGCAGAGATAGATAGATAGATAGATAGATAGATAGATAGATATAGCAGAGTTAGATAGATAGATAGCAGAGTTAGATAGATAGATAGATCATGCCAAAACCCCAAGTAATGTAAAAAAGGGTTACCAAATATCAATCTCCCAAATGTCCTGAATCAAACAGTATGCCACATGCGTTGTTACACACGCAGACGTGGAATCGAGTAGCCACAAAGGAAGCCAATGCACAGTGGCCCAATTACAGCAACTTTTCAGATTTGTCAGACTAAACACCCCTCTTTATTAGAAATATCCCCCAAAACTATATATTCTTGGAATCTACACACCTTCAGCTACGCAACGGTGCCATTCTTTTATGCATACCACCAATGGTGTGGGCACCGGTATAATCTACAGTTACCCTGCATTGCTATATGGTATAATCTAGTTACTCTGCAATGCTATATGGTATAACTATCTAGTCACCCTGCATTGCTATTTAGTATAAGCTAGTTACCCTGCATTGCTATCTACAGTTACCCTGCATTGCTATATGGTATAATAATCTACAGTTACCTGTTTTAAACTGATGCCGGTCTGGAACCGAAGTCATGGGCCCACGAAAATTGAAGGCTTGCCCGTGCCCCTGCAGTTTCACTAGTGCTGACCCGGTTTACCCCATTTAAAAGAATCTCCCACAAGCTGAAAGCAACTATCTTTTTACTGGTCTACCACATTTAGAAAACATTTGATAGCATCTGATTGGTTACTACATACTGTCAGCACACACACAATTTTGTACCTCATTTTAAATAAGCCCCAGTACAAGAAATAGATACAATTCCCACAACTCACAACACAATCAACAACTAGAGGCACCCATCACTATAGAAGAAATACAAAATGCTATTTGAAACCAAACAGCTGGCAAATCACCAGGACCTGATGGTATCTCAATAGGCATCTATAAGTGATACAGCAACATTACGGCGACTCAATTGTTAGAAATGCTCCATCACTCCTATGAATCAAGTAAACTGCCCCACTCTTTATATGAAGCCAACATACTACTACTCTTGGAAAGGAACCATTAGACTATAACTCATATAGACCCATATCATTATTAAACTCAGACTACAAAATTATTGCTAAAATATTAACAAACAGGCTCCAAACAGTAATATATGCCCGGGTAAATTGACCTCCATTAAAGTTCTAACGCAATTAGTAACCGACCATGACAATATAGGCAGAAGAGTAATAGTTTCACTGGACGCCCATTAGGATTTTGATTCTATTGAATGGACATAACTCTGAAAATTAAGAAATTTGGCTTTGGATAATAAACTGGATTAAAATATTATATGAGTGCCCAGTGGCATCAGAGACTGTCAATAATTCTACCTCAAGACAATTTAGACTACACAGAGGGACAAGGCAGGGGTGCCCTCTCTCAAGATACTTGTTTGCTATAGCAATTGAAGCTTTGGTAATACAAATCCGCTCACATTTTTATGAAGGGGTGATTAAAAATATATTTTTAATTTATCATTTCTACACTACCCACCGCATCCTTCCACCACGCACAGTGAATAAGGAACACGTACCCACCGCATCCCTTCCACACGCACAGAATAGGAAACACTACCCACCGCATCCCTTCCACACGCACAGTGAATAGGAACACTTACCCACCGCATCCCTTCCACACGCACAGTGAATGAGAACACTACCCACCGCATCCCTTCCACACGCAAAGTGAATAGGAACACGTACCCACCGCATCCTTCCACACACGTCACAGTGTAATAGGAACACGTACCCACCGCATCCCTTCCACACGCAGTGAATAGGAACACTTACCCCCCGCATCTCCCTTCACAGCACGTACAGTAATAGGAACACTTACCCACGCATCCCTTCCACACTCACAGTAAATAGGAAACTTACCACCCCCGCATCCCTCCACACGCACAGTGAATAGGAACTACATACCCACCGCATCCCTTCACACGCACAGTGAATAGGCCACTACCCCCGCATCCCTTCACACGCACAGTGAATAGGAACACGTACCCACCGCATCCCTTCCACACGCACAGTGAATAGGAACACTTACCCACCGCATCCCTTCACACGCACAGTGAATAGGAACACGTACCCACCGCATCCCTTCCACACGTACAGTGAATAGGAACACTTACCCACCGCATCCCTTCCACACGCACAGTGAATAGGAACACTTACCTTACCCCACCGCATCCCTTCTTCCACACGCACGTGAATAGGAACACTTACCCACCGCATCCCTTCCACACACGCACAGTGAATAGGACCACTTACCCACCGCATCCCTTCCACACGCATCAGTGAACACCGCATCCCTTCCACACGTACAGTGAATAGGAACACGTACCCACCCCATCCCTTCCACACGTACTGTGAATAGTAACACGTACCCACCGCATCCCTTCCACACGTACAGTGAATAGGAACACGTACCCACCCCATCCCTTCCACACGTACTGTGAATAGTAACACGTACCCACCGCATCCCTTCCACACGTACTGTGAATACTAACACGTACCTACCACAACCCTTCCACATGTACAGTGAATAGGAACACGAACCTACCGCATGACTTTCACCGGTACAGCTCCCTGTCCCCCACACATGTCCCAATGATATACGTTGTGCAGGGACTGGTAACAAGGGTAGCAAATAAGGGACGTTTGCCTGGGGTCTGCCATCACCTAAGGACATGTAGCAACATAATAATAATAATAGTCAGTTCACCAACCAGTTATTAGAAGAAAAATCAAGTACAGAAGAGCCGTACAGCACAGATTCCTGTCACGTTTTAATTGACTATATGACGTACCCTTGTCATAACTAGGATTCATCGCTCTTTTAATATATGAGCAGGATCAGTCTGGAAGGATGATGTTTTCAGTGAGAAGGTCCTTAGGTCGCCCGTAATTAAAGCAGCTTCTTTATAAACTGAGAAGTACATTTCTTTCTCCTTATTTTTAATGCATAATTATTTAGAGCCTATTTCTAATTAACTTCTAATAAAGCTCCAGAACAAAGAAACGACCCCTGACAGAGGATAGGCATTATAACAGAGCGTAGGTATATTAACAGTTGGTAGATATAACAGAGGATAGGCATTATAACAGAGGGTAGGCATTATAACAGAGGGTAGGTATATTAACAGTTGGTAGACATAACAGAGGATAGGCATTATAACAGAGGGTAGGTATATTAACAGTTGGTAGACATAACGGTAGGCATTATAACAGGATAGGCATTATAACAGAGGGTAGGTATATTAACAGTTGGTAGACATAACAGAGGGTAGGCATTATAACAGAGGATAGGCATTATAACAGAGGGTAGGTATATTAACAGTTGGTAGACATAACAGAGGATAGGCATTAGAACAGAGGGTAGGCATTATAACAGAGGGTAGGTTTATTATCAGAGGGTAGACATAACAGAGGATAGGCATTATAACAGAGGGTAGATATATTAACAGTTGGTAGACATAACAGGATAGGCATTATAACAGAGGGTAGGTATATTAACAGTTGGTAGACATAACAGAGATACATATAACCAGGTGTAGGATATTAACAGTTGGTAGACTAACCAGGGTAGGCATTATCGAGTAGGCATTATAACAGAGGGTAGGTATATTAACAGTTGGTAGACATAACAAAAGATAGGTGTTATAACAGGGTAGGTATATTACCAGTTGGTAGACATAACAGAGGATAGGCATTATAACAGAGGGTAGGTATATTAGCAGTTGGTAGACATAACAGAGGACAGGCATTATAACAGGGTAGGTATATTAACAGTTGGTAGACATAACAGAGGGTAGGCATTATAACAGAGGATAGCTATTATAACAGAGGGTAGGTATATTAACAGTTGGCAGACATAACAGAGAGTAGGCATTATAACAGAAGGTAGGTATGCTTGTGAAGGTTCTCATTCATCCAGGTCATGGTATATCTGTTGTATTCAATTAGATCAACTGGACTTGAAATGTAGTTCTTGAAGACATTTCGCTAGTCATCCGACTGGCTTTCTCAATTCAGAATGACTTGTACAAGAATCTGTGGCAATTATGTACCCTGGAAAATCCCAATTAGCATATCACAGCCAGGTGTTAAGGGTGTGATTAGATAGTGGCTAAGAGGTGTTATAGGAACGCCCAGAGTAAGGTGTTAAAACAGCATTGTACATGGCAGACAGTTGGTGTCGAACCCCCCCACCTCTATTTAGGCTTGGTTTCTTTATTTTCACATAAATGGCCTCCTTAACACCTCTCTTGAACCAGTCACGTTCCTTCGCCAGTATGTTAACATTACAATCTTCAAAGGTATGTCCTTTATCCTTAAGATGCAGATACACGGCTGAGTCCTGACCCGAGGAATTGGCTCTTCTGTGCTGGGCCATACGTTGATGCAGTTGCTGTTTGGTCTCCCCCACATACAAATCAGAGCATTCTTCACTGCACTGCACTGCATATATGATGTCGCTTTTCCCCTTCACTGTTGGTATTTGTGTTCTTTTCTTTCCTTCTACTTCTTTTGACAAAGGCCCAGTCTG
This sequence comes from Hymenochirus boettgeri, assembly GCA_019447015.1. Classification (NCBI taxonomy): domain Eukaryota; kingdom Metazoa; phylum Chordata; class Amphibia; order Anura; family Pipidae; genus Hymenochirus; species Hymenochirus boettgeri. The sequence continues at coordinate 351,120,192 of CM033469.1, forward strand.
GATATCCACAAGTTTTAAGGGCTCCTCTGAGATGTTTCATTTCTTTAGCCTTCGGCTCTGTGTTGCAGGGTTCTGATGACACCCAGCTTGTGATCTAAAGGGTGGTGGGAGTCAAACATCAAATACTGATCTGTGTGTGTTGGTTTTCTGTAAACCTCTACTTCCAGTTTACCATTCTCCTTAACATCTACCAAGCAGTCCAAGAAAGCCAGTTTGTTGTTTTGTATCTTCCCTTGTGAATTTAATGTTTTGGTCCACCGCATTAATGTGTTCTGTGAAAGCTTGTACTTCCTTCTGGTGGATTTTAACCCAGGTGTCATCAACATATCTGAACCAGTGGCTGGGTGCTATGCCCTTAAAGGTATTAAGCGCCTGTGTTTCTACCTCCTCCATGTAAAGGTTGGCCACAATAGGTGAAACTGGAGATCCCATAGCACATCCATGTTTTTGCTTATAGAACTTATCCCTGTATTTGAAATAGGTGGTATTCAGGCACAAGTCCAACAAGGAACACACCTGTTCTGGGTTGAGATCAGTTCTGCTGGTAAGAGTGCTGTCTTGGCCCAGCCGTTTTCTCACCATGTCAACAGCCTCCTTGGTGGGTATACAAGTGAAGAGAGATGTCACATCATAGGACACCGGACACCATAGTTTCTTCTACACCGAGTACTATATCTTCAATCTTGTTGGTGAAATCCTGAGAGTTCTGGATGTGATGCTTAGAACTTCCCACCAAAGGTCCTAAGATGTTAGCTAGATATTTTGCCACCTTGTATGTTACAGAGTTGATGCTGCTGACTATAGGTCTTAGTGGGGCCCCTTCCTTATGTATCTTTGGGAGTCCATATATGCATGGATGTGCCTCACCAGGGTAGAGGCGATGATACATTGCTCGGTCAATGGCTTTATCCTTTTGAAGCTGTTGTAGTAAGTCTATGACTCTTTTCTTGTAACGGCTGGTGGGATCCCTTGTTAATTGCCACAGATTCTTGTACAAGTCATTCTGAATTGAGAAAGCCAGTCGGATGACTAGCGAAACGTCTTCAAGAACTACATTTCAAGTCCAGTTGATCTAATTGAATACAACAGATATAGAAGGTAGGTATATTAACAGTTGGTAGACATAACAGATGATAGGCATTAGAACAGAGGGTAGGCATTATAACAGAGGGTAGGTTTATTAACAGTTGGTAGACACAACAGAGGATAGGCATTATAACAAAGGGCAGGTATACTAACAGTTGGTAGACATAACAGAGGATAGACATTATAACAGAGGGTAGGTATATTAACAGTTGGTAGACATAAGAAAATTTTCTATAAAAAAAAAATCCGCGGTTCGAAGTCGGAAGGCGGAAATCCGGAAAATCCGGAATAATCCGCGTTCGCGGACGTGATAAATCCGCGGGATCCAGGTTTGGGTCCGCGACCGGCCATCTCTACTCATCAGACCCATTACTGATAACATTAATGTAACAAGGTGCCATGGTGAATTCTAATGAGTTTAAAATTAAATATGGGTCACCCCTAGTAAATGTCTACAGGTTTTTAATGATTTTCTTTTGGCATCATGGTAAAGTATAAAATTAGACACTAACCATGTTAGATCATGTTAATCATATCAAACACATAGCAGGTTGTTAATTTCAGACACAACCATGATTTCTTTTTTGCAATCTATAGCAGTTATATAATTACTAGACATTAAGCCCGCTACACTAACGGCGCTAGAAGCACAGAGTGCCCCCTTAGTGTCCCAAGGCCATATCGTCCTCCTCCATGTCCCAAGGCCAGAGTACCCTCTACTGTCCCAGCCAGAGAGTCCCCATCTGTCCAAGGCCAGGGGCCCCTCTCTGTCCAAATCCAGCCCCCCCCCCTCTGTCCCAAATCCAGGGCTCCCCTCTGTCCCAAATCCAGGCCCCCATCTGTCCCAAATCATGGGGCCCCTGTCCCAGCAACCTTACCTGCAGTCTGTTTAATTGCTGTTCTCCCTCTGTGTGTTTGTTGTTTCTCCCTCTAGTGGTGAGTCAATAGGAACTGAAGACACCTCTCCCTCTAGTGGCGAGTCATAGGAATGCAGGACTTCCCTTAGTGGTGAGTCTATAGGACTGCACCGACTCTCCCTCTAGTGGTGAGTCCATAGGAACTGACAGTGACACACAACACAGACACAGGGACGCACACTTAGGGTTTTTATATAGGAGACCAGTAGGGGTGCTATTTAAAAGCAGCAGGCTACGTAAAAATAAATACCGCTTCTTATATATTATTATAATCTGCCTTTGACTCGAATACAATGCAAAATAGGCCACACACATTTAGGAAGTGGACAATTTATAGCCAGCATTACCATAAGCAAATTTTGCAGGTTGGATTAGTGAGGGGAATTGTATTCCTGACACTTAGTAATGTTTGGCACATCCTGGTTTACTTTAACAAGCTTTGTGTACATGTGTGTCTACTCAGAAAAAATTTTACATGTTAGCCAAGATTTCCATTGGTTTATAACCAGACACCGTGTTTGGCGTAATTGGAAGACTACCCACAAGTTTATATTTAAGACTAAACGCCGATGGTGGGTGAGTGCGTGGTGAGTAAATGGCTGCTAAACCCTAAAACAACTACAAAACCAAAGTCTTCCTACCTTCTATTATGTTTTCATTTAAAATGAATGGGATTTCGCTCGCAGTTCTCCCTGCTTGACTGCCCGAAGTGGTGGGAATAATTTTCCTTTAATGTCGGATAGGCAAACTGAGAGCTGATCGCACCCAAAAAAGCCACCAGTGTTATACTAAGTAGGCTAGCATGACTGCCGCCCCTCGCCGCACTAGCGCGATTCAGATTGCACCGAACCATGTAAACCTATGGCAGCGTTCCCCATTACAGCACTGCGCTCCCAACCATTTTCGGAGCATATGGCTCCAATTTTGTGCGTATCATATGCGGAAGTGGGCATTATGTCTACCCTCTGTTAATATACCTACCTTCTGTTATAATGCATATCCCTTGTTATAAGCCTACCCTCTGTTATGTCTACAACTGTAAATATACCTACCCTCTGTGGTAAGTCTATACTATGTTGTCTACTAACTGTTAATAACCTACCCTCTGTATAATGTCTATCCTCTGTTATGTCTACCAACTGTTACTATACCTACCCTCTGTTATAATGCTATCCTCTGTTAGTCTACCAACTGTCAATATATCTACCCTCTGTTATAATGCCTATCCTCTGTTATGTCTACCCTCTGTTAATTACCTACCCTCTGTTATAATGCCTACAATCTGTTATGTCTACCAACTGTTACTATACCTCCCTTGTTATAATGCCTATTCTCTGTTGTGTCTACCAACTGTTAATATACCTACCCTCTGTTATAATGCCTATCATCTGTTATGTCTACCAACTGTTAATATACCTACCCTGTTATAATGCCTACAATCTGTTATGCTACCAACTGTTTAAATACCTACCCTTTTATAATGCCTATCCTCTGTTATGTCTACCAACTGTTAACATACCTACCCTTTGTTATAATGCCTATCCTCTGTTATGTCTACAACTGTTAATATACCTGCCCTTTGTTATAAGCCTATCCTCTGTTATGTCTACCAACTGTACGATACCTACTCTCTGTTATAATGTCTATCCTCTGTATGTCTACCAAGTTACGTATACCTACTCTCTGTTATAATGTCTATCCTCTGTTATGTCTACCAACTGTTAATATACCTGGCCCTTTGTTTAATGCCTACCCTCTGTTATGTCTATCAACTGTTACTATTACTACCCTTGTTATAATGCTATCCTCTGTTATGTCTACCAACTGTTAATATACCTACCCTTTGTTATAATGCCTATCATCTGTTATGTCTACCAACTGTTAATATACCTACCCTGTTATAATGCCTACACTCTGTTATGTCTACCAACTGTTAATATACCTACCCTTTGTTATAATGCCTATCCTCTGTTATGTCTACCAACTGTTAACATACCTACCCTTTGTATAATGCCTTATCCTCGTTATGTCTACCAACTGTTAATATCCTGCCCTTTGTTTATAATGCCTATCCTCTGTTATGTCTACCAACTGTTACTATACCTACTCTCTGTTATAATGTCTATCCTCTGTTATGTCTACCAACTGTTACTATACCTACTCTCTGTTATAATGTCTATCCTCTGTTATGTCTACCAACTGTTAATATACCTGCCCTTTGTTTTAATGCCTATCCTCTGTTATGTCTATCAACTGTTACTATACCTACCCTCTGTTATAATGCCTATCCTCTGTTATGTCTACCAACTGTTAATATACCTACCCTTTGTTATAATGCCTATCCTCTGTTATGTCTACCAACTGTTAATATACCTGCCTTTGTTTAAGCCTATCCTCTGTTGTGTCTACCAACTGTTAATATACCTACCCTCTGTTATAATGCCTATCATCTGTGATGTCTACCAACTGTTAATATACCTACCTTCTGTTATAATGCCTACTCTCTGTTATGTCTACTAACTGTTAATATACCTACCCTCTGTTATAATGCCTACCCTCTGTCTACCAACTGTTAATATACCTACCCTGTTATTAATGCCTACCCTCTGTTCTTAATGCGCATTCTCTGTTATGTTTACCAACTGTTAATATACCTACCCTCTGTTATAATGCCTACCCTCTGTTATGTCTACCAACTGTTAATATCCCTACCCCTGTATAATGATATCCTCTGTTATGTCTACCAACTGTTAATATACCTACCTCTGTTAAATGTCTATCCTGTTTATGTCTACCAACGTTAATATATCTACCTCTGTTTATAATGCCCTATCTCTGTTATGCTACCCTCTGTTAATAAACCTACACCTCTGTTATAAGCCTACCCTTGACTAATGCCGATCTCTGTTATGTCTACCAACTGTTAATATACCTCCCTCTGTTATAATGTCTACCTCTGTGTGATGTTGTAATAACCTACCCTCGTTATAATGCCTAACCCTCTGATTTAATGCGCATCCATATGTTCCAGGGATAAAAAATTCCCTTCAATGATAGGCACTCCACCTACCAAATATATTTAACTATAAACGGCTTTAAAAAGTAGCCTGAAAACCGAACCTCGGCTTAACTAAAGTCACTTACCTTTAAGTGGACAATCCCACTGCCTGCTGTCCGCATCTGCGGCTGACGCTACACTTCTCGGCGCCTTGCTCACTGCAGATGTTTGGAAACTACAACTATCATAAACTAAAACATGTTGTAGTTTACAAAACATCTGGGGTGCCAAGGAATTGGGGGTTACTGTATGTGATTACTGTCCATTTTAAAGGGCAAGTAAGCCTCAAAACAATACAGAATCCAAAAGGATGGATCTCATGTTAAAAAGATTAGTTGGCATTCTGATTCTGTATTGTTTTGCGGCTTTAGTTGCCTTTAAATGGACAGAAGAATACAGTAGTCCCATACAGTACTAGCCAAATTCCAGTATGGCTATTATGTATGTGAAGTCTGCTGTCCATTTAAAGGGCAAACCTAAAACCTCCAGAAACAATACAGAATCAGAAGGCAGAGTGGTCATAATTTCAAACCCTCGGCTTATATTCAAGTCAATGGGGTTTTAGACTATTTTTGAGGTAAAAATCGGTTACCTTCCACTTATACTTGAGTTAATACGGCTACTTACCCATACGTAAAGAGAAACACTCAGGACAAATATGCTGGCTGGTGGAGGGGTGACATGCTGCATCAGGAGTTCCTTAAGTGACTTTATTCCAAATAGACATGATAAGATCCTTTTAAAATGTTTTACACAATGGAAAATGCGAGGTAAAATAAAAAAAAAAATAATAGCAGGTATATAGAATAGAATTCACTCATTGGGGGTCTCTGGTTTATAGGCTTGGTTACAAGGGGGTACGGGGTTATTGGGGTCCATATGTAGGAGCCACGCATCCCATATTTTGTCTAACTCTCTGGTCTTATGGTTTCTGGCTATAAATAAGGGTTGCATTTTGTTGCATTTACTGGATGTGCATATGTATTGAAGTATATATATTGCCCTCCTATTAAGTAATGTTTTGCAAATAATGCTGACCGGGGGCTTTGGTTGTAGCCATCTGTTTTACAATACTGTTTTTTAGGTGTTAAAGCATTCTTCCATAGTTGTTCGTACCTCAGTGCAATGCCACCAGCAATGTGTTTTCAGTAATGGCAGTTGGGAAACATCCCCTGTGCACGGAGGTAAAAGGTTGGAATTGACAGTTGTAGTTGTTGGGTGTACTGTGGTTTTAATATATTTGTGCATTTATTTGTATGCCTTTCTTGTACCACTACAATTGCTGAGCATTTACCATAGATTAGGACCAGATTTTGTCCATTGGTATTCAGTTGGACTGAGCCCAGTATTGTTCTCTATTTTGTCCACTCAGCCCAATTGTTGGGGATCGTCTGAGCATCACTCACCACCATTCTAGAGTTAAGTACAGTACAGACCGAAACTCAGCAGACATGCCGATAACGATACTCTGATTTTGCTGGCTTTTTAAACACTGAAAGAAAAATAAACAGAAAACATTCTAGCACATCTTTTAAATAAATTTACAACATTTTTTTTTTTTAAAATATCATTACTAGATGTAAGTCTTTTCAATTATCATGTCACTAAAAATGACACAACGAAAGGGCATGTCCAGTGGGTCGCTCTAACACTGGCTGGTAAAACTGGAGTGTTGGTCTAACAGCAGCTGATGACCTCTAGTCCTTAAAGCACCAGCCAATGTAGGTCAGCCCTCCAGTTCAGCAGACACCGTTAGCAAGCAATCCTGTTACCGGCCAGTGTTGGACTAACACTGGCGGTGAACTGGAGGCCTCCAACCCTTATAGTAGCTAGTATATTTTAATTTATATAATATTTCTAAAAAAGTATATTAATAGTTAAGTAAGATGGTAGAGTACCAAGTTGTCTCTGAATACCTAGTTAAATTCTGACTTACCTTATATGTAATAGATGTTTGATGCGGTCACAAGTTGTACGACTGCTAAAAAATACTAAAATCTCAACACTTGCAGTCCGGCATGTGCAACATAAAAAAAACAAACAAAAAATTTTCTTCCTTTTATTTAGTGAGGTGAGAAAAAAATTGCTCTGCATACAAACTAAAATGGAGGGGAAAAAAAGTGCCACTGACCAACTTTAGTAGCCATGATACATTTTTTTCAAATCACACGCTACCTGATAATAAATCGAACTGGCAGGACAAAAAAGGCAATACACAGGACAATCAAATCGGAAGATAAGAGCATATATTGCCCATACATGATCCAATGATCGTAAACATAGCAAAGAAGGTTTTCATTTTAATATTTAAAGCGATCCAAATCATTTTACTGATATTTTTGCATTGTAAAAATTAGGGGAAATTCATATAAACAAGAGTATGAAAAGACTACGGTAAAGTTTTCATAGCAGTTATCGCATTAACAGAAAAATAGTGCTGTTATCTTATGGATGCAGAAACTTAAAAACCACTAAATTTAGGGTCTGCAAAGCTAGATTCAAAGAGTTGTAGAGAGATGGTTCCCCACTGCAGGGTCATTTTCCACAGCCTTTCTCAGTGCATTTACCGTTGCCTTGGCTTACCTACAAAGATGAACACGGGCCAAACATTATTGAATAACTGAAAACAAATCTTAATATTGACTTGAGAGTTTTGTTTAAATTACAGGCATAAACAAACAGGAAAATCAAAGAGAATGTAAAACAGATGTGTGCAAAGAGCAGCATAGCCCAGTATCGAATTGTACATGTAAAATAAAAAACAGAAAATCAAATGTTAATGTGAAGCTTACATTTACACAGCAGTTTAAAGTGACCTTAACAGTGGTGATCAAATGTATTGCTAGCAGCTTGCCATGTGGAGGGGTGCCCTACATAAAGAAAATAACATTTATAAGTAGGGGGGGAGGAGGCAGGATGGATCCGGAGGGTGTGAGGAGGGGGCCCAAAAGGCTCCCCTGTGCAGGCCACAGTGCCTCCAGAGACAGCCCCTACTTGTCAGTTTCCTGGACTTTGAACAGACAGCAGACAGAAAACCATAAGGAGAAGAGAGAAATGTAGGATTTTTTTGTAAAACTGCAAGTGGGCCCGCAGTGGGTTAAATTTAGTTTTGGGGGTGTACATAACCATTAATTGTTAATTGGCTTCCACAATTGGAAACCAGCTTCTAAATTGTGGGGTTGGAACAGCTTTATTTGGTTGCGTATAGCCATAATTTGTGCTCACAGAAGTAGCTAATTCTGCAGTTAAATGTCCTTACTATGGGAAATGTTCTTACAGCTTTTATTTTTAATTTTGTTACATAACGAGTAGAGTAGAATACTTATAGCCAAATTTCAGTGACAGTATCTGCAGTAGATTATTTGATTGTATTGTACGGGTTAGAAGGATAGAAGGAAATTTACTGTCAAAACTGCTCATTTTCCAACAACATTTTTCTCATGACAGTCATTGGAACAATCTGATTGCTGGAGAAATTGATGTTTTCACACACGGAAATCTAAGACCATCGACTAACAGTTTGTTTTATTGATCTGCAAATCAGCGAGGAGCGGAGAATGGACCCATGGTACCCAGTATCTCAAACACACACCCAGACGAACTATGGTGGGTCTTTGTAGGAGCGCTTACCTTGGCATGAAGGTACCTTAACTCCCAGGATCAGGCCGCTCCCTATTTCAAATAAATAATATGTATACATTGAGGACTGCTCAAGCACAAAGGTAACAACTAGATTCTTTATAAATGTACCCGGCCTTAGAATATAAGATAGATTAATGATCATGTGCAATATTGTGCCTAAATTCCCACCCGCCATAATATTTGGTCAGTTTATTGTTAATAACTTTTGTGGCAGCAAAACAGAACAGTCCGTGGTTAAATTGCCATCCAAATCAGACAGAAGCTTTGATCTGACATTAAAGTCCAACTGATACTGCATGTTTGTTGCTCCTAAAATGGTGTGACCAATTTTTTGTTCTGACCGGCAGCCCACTAATCATTTATTGACTGGAAGTCTGGAAGTAGGTACAAATTGTACCCTGTGTACCAGGCCTTAGCAATCAAATTACCTTGTGTACTCACCTAAAAGCTTGTTTAGGGAGGAGGGGGTTGGGGTTTTTAGAGAATCAAAGAAATTCAGTCAGTGGCTCAAAGTTCTAGGTTGACACCACACCTTGTTTAACATCTTCACGGATTATGTAAGTCGCCTTTGCATGTGAGGGTCTCTCCCCTGCAGGTATTGCATTTTCCCTACAATTCTAAAGGAAAGGAAATACTAAAAATTATGGGGAGTTTGGGAGGGGAATTGTCGTCTGATACTTAGGGCCTGGTGGCTACAAAAATTTATATGCCTAAAAATAAAGTTTAGGCTAGAGGACTGTCTTTATCTGAATTCCAATATTATGTAACGAGTAATATTGAATGGAACGTTAATTGCAAAGGTTGCATTGAATGTTCCTGTTTGATAGAAAAATAAAACACAATTAAAACAAAATAAACACAAAATAAACACAAAATAAGGTTATTTTGTGTTTTTCAAATGATTAATAAAGACATTCTCTGCTTGCCATCCTTTCAAGATTTACTTATATTAATTCAATTCCTTCGATTGGATATTAGTAATACCAACATACAATATTTAATACTGCTGGATTTTCCAGTTTTATGGCTATCAAAAAACAACGTAAAAGACCTTAGTGGTTTACTGATCGATATACAAACAGATATATTTTGGTTGGTAATTAAAGCAATGCACCCAATACTTCAGCATAAATGCCCATTAAATAGAAAATAAGCCATGATAACCAGTGAGGCCCCTACTGTTCAGAATATTTATTAATTTGATTTTTTTACAAAATTATCACCTGGTTTAACAATTGTTCACCAGGCTCATCAACCAAACATAGGACCTAGATTTTTCTCATTTACTACCCCCAAAAAAACGTAGTCAACCTTAATCACATAATCCATCAATGATTGGGGAATACTTCAATTGGCCAAATACAATCACCACTGCATTCAATGCTGGGCTACTCTTTACCAACACAGAGCATTCAAATTTATTTATGCATTTTAATTCAATGGTTATGTAGCAGAAGGAAAATGGATTCGGTCAATCTATTGTTATGTGACTGGCTCTAATCCAGAAGAATCAAAACAGTTGTTTTAACCTAAATCTTATAATAGGAAGCTATACAAGGGAAAAAATCATGAAAACATCTCATACCAGCAAGTTCGGTCAGTGTTTCTCCTCTCTTATTCATAGGGACAATGAGGCCAACCTGGAAAATATGGCAAGCAGGTAAGAAAGGTGACCATGAATTCATTTATCTTGTTGACTAACTGTCTGATTTTAGCCTTAAAGCCTTTGCCACATTGGGGTAGAATTAGTGTGAAATGGTTAATTCTTTTTTCATTTGCTCTCTGACAATACTGAAAAAACAGTGATTGGGTAAGGCCATCTTACAGTTAAAATTCATTTCTTTAGGAGATTGAAGCTGAAATCTCTGAAGATCGACAGCAAAAAAGATATGTTTTCCTTTAACACTGTGCAGATAACCACAACACCAACAATACTTGTCTTTTTAGGCCAAAATAGCGCTGGAATTTTCACAGCAGCTAACTGTTTTGGCAGATTGAATTTTAATAAAATTGAGTGAGAAATGAATTGGATACATCGTGTATGTTACCATGTACTTACTATGGGAATTACAGCACCCCGGGCCCCCACTATGTGGGTGTGGCAATTTTAGGCATTTTAAATCTCATGCAATAACCAGAAAAGGTTTTCAGTTCATCGAATAAGAGAGGAAATGCAAAACACACAGTTTATTGAAATAATCATTGTTTCCATTGATGGTCTTCTGAGTGGTGCAGGGGAGCCTCATACTTTGTGCGATTAGGCTGACTGAAACACATTGTAATACAGCATTGTATATACTGTACAAGCTATGAGTGCACTTTAAAAAATTTCTTTGGAATATTATCATTGGTTGCCAAACTGATCAAACTGACTTATAGGATTTGATCAAAGTATTCTTCCACAAAATATTCCAGAAGCTGAAAGAGTAACAGACAATATACATAATTACAGTTGCATGCACTATTTGTTAATTGAGCTGACGGATTATTACAATGCACAAAATACCTATATAATTATCACAGGCAGCAATGCCAGAAGCTTCATTATCAGTCCCAAAACATTATTTCTAGTTAATGATTAAAGGGATTATATGCCCCTTGGAGTATAATATAAGGATATTGAATGCAACAAGGAAGTTCAATGAACATATATAGTGGCTTCACCTACAGAGGCCTGCAGGGCAATAAAAGCTTGGAGTCCTGGGGACTAAAGGTGCCCATACATCATAAGATTTTACTTACCCGAACGAGCGCTCACCGATGTTCCTTCGATACTGCCGGAACCGCTTCTCCCGATCTTACATTCACGACATGCGATCGCCAAAAGAATGGGATTTGCGATCGCCCATGTCGCCGATGTTGTTTAGATCGGGAGGCGAAGCGGTGTGGGTCCGGCAGCACGATGAACACGGTGAGCGATCGGTAGGGTAAGTAAAAATCTTATAGAGGTAAGGGCACCTTAAAGAGGCCTGCAATTTCAATGCTTCAGCGGTTTTGATCACCTGTTTTAACTGAGCCGTCTGAACCGAAAGTCATGGGCCCACGAAAATTGAAGGCTTCTGCCCGTGCCCCTGCAGTTTTCACTGAGGATGACCCGGTTTACACCATTTAAAGAATCTCACACAGCTGAAAGCAAACTATCTTTTTACTGGTCTACCAATTTAGAAACATTGATAGCATCTGATTGGTACTACATACTGTCAGCACACACACAATTTTGTACCTCATTTTACAATAAGCCCCAGTACAAGAAATAGATTACAATTCACACAACTCACCACACAATCAACAACAGAGGCACCCATCAATATAGAGAAATACAAAAATGCTATTTGAAACCAAAAAAGCTGGCAAATCACAAGGACTGCTGGTATCTTCAATAGGCATCTATAAGTATAACAAGCAACATACGGCCGACTCAATTGTTAGAAATGCGCCATCACTCCTATGAATCAAGTAAAATGCCACACTTTTTATATTGAAGCCAACATCCTACTACTCGTGGGAAGGAACCATTAGACTATAACTATATAGACCCATCATATTACACTCAGACTCCAAAATTATTGCTAAATATTAACAAACAGGCGCCAAACAGTAATATATGCCCGGGTAAATTGACCTACATTAAAGTTCTCAAAGCATTAGTAACCGACCATGACACTATAGCAGAAAGAGTAATGAGTAATAGTTCACTGGACAGCCCATAGGGATTTTGCATTCTATTGAAATGGACATAACTCTGAAAATTAAGAAAATTTGGCTGTGGATAATAAACGGATTAAAATATTATATGAGTGTCCCAGTGGCATCAGAACTGTTCAAAATTCTACCTCAAGACAATTAGACTACACAGAGGGACAGGCGGGGTGCAGCTCTGCAAGATACTTGTGTGCTATAGCAATTGAAGCTTGGTAAGACAAATCCGCTCCCACATTTTTATGAAGGGGTGATTAAAAATATATTTTTAATTTATCATTTCTGCACAGATAATGTAATGAAAATGAATGCAAGTTTATTAAATAAATTGTTTATTTTTTGCGGACCATCTCAAAGCTTTTAATGTTAGTATGAAACATGTATGGTGCAAAAATAGGTGAGTTTCAGTTATTCCTCCATAAAGGAACCTGTCCACCCCCCCTAATATTAAACTGTTGTCATATAATAGAAAACTCCCAGCCAACCGCCCTATAAACCACAAATTTAGCAAGGACCAGATCTTTACTACCCCCTCTCTCCTCTGACGCCCGGCCTTCTGCTGGAAGACACTGCAAAGCAGGTGGGGGGACGGCAGCCGGTCCGTGATGGCTGAGAGGCAGCCAATCACCGGACGCGGCGGCTGCGGCTTCTCAGAATGCCGCCGTGGAGCGAGGGAAGGTAAGTAGAGTTCTGGGGACTTCTTAAAAATAGTTTTTTGCGGTTGGGGCTGGGGGAAAATATTCTATTTATGGCAAGGGTTTTATGGTAGGGGGAGGGATTCGCAAAACGGAGGGAGGGGGAGACAGGCTGGCAGTACGATGCAAAATTCTCACAGAGGCAGATAGGAGGAAGAGTCCTATATGGACTTGCTATCCTCCTGGTGCAGTTTTTTGGACTTTGGGGGGGGGGACTGCAGGAGAAACCTTATTTGTGCTGGGAGTGAGGTAAGGATTTACTACACGACAGGTGGGGCCATTAGTGGGGGGATTATAGTTTTGAGGGTGGACAGGCCCTTTAAGAGTAAACAGACAGGAACTTTTCGGGCCCACACTTGAGAAAGTGTGTGGGCCCGGAAATGTTGCCTGTCTGTTACTCTTAATGGAGGATAAAACTAACCATATCTATGCCTGGACCCTTTACACTTAGAATTTGCTGTTATGGACTATTTTGGGTGATGCAGTGTAACCCATATCGAGGGAGCCAAAAGTTAACGGTAAGTTCGGTACAATTCTTTATTTGAGCCTTATAGGCTAGTCTCACCTGCAGCTAATAAGAGGAATACAGCTATATATCTTACCCAACCCTACATTGCACCCTTTTGATATGGAGATATGGTAGCAATAGATCGGACGAATGCCCTAAATGTTAAGGCAGCAGAAGCAGATTTCTGGCATTGATATGGGACGGTCTAGAAGTCAAGATTCTGGTGGAAATATGGCTTCGATTACTAGGAATCCATATTCCTTTGAATAATAAAACTACTATACTGGGGACCTAGAAGATATTCTAGACAGGTACAAATCCAGGTTTATTTTAGAGAGAACCCTTTCTAGGCCAGGAAGCCATTACTACAAAATGGATGTCACCGAACTCGGCCCTATACCAAGTGCCTAGCACTTATTAAACAGTATATTACCATACACAGAGTAATGTACACACACAGAGCAAGCCCAAACCAAATGTAATAAAGTCATGGAGAATTTCTGTTACGAAGCATCAGTTAACGCAAACCGCCAAACTAAATTAGCCACTTAGGATGGCCACATTACAATGCACAGGGAATGGCACACAAAAATGCGAGCGTTATCGCACGCGATGGTGTCTCGCTTTTCTTGTTGCCAGTTTGCCTTTGCGTTCGCGTTTTGCGCATGCGTTTTTGCCATTTTGCGTTATGGAAACGCTGCGTTAAAGCACCAAATGGTGAACCATGCGTTACCAAACGCGAACGGTACGCGCAAATCGGGGAATTTTTGCGTTCCCGCGATTTCCATTTTAGCAAAAATGCGTGCGCAATCGCGAGCGCGAAACGCAGTGCGCAAACGCGCTAGTGTGGACTAGCCCTTAGAAATACAATTTTTACCGAGGACTTATTAGGTTACAAACAATAATCCAAATATTGAAAATACAGTCAAATAGTTAATGTTCAAACTAGTTTTTTATTTTATGATATTTTATCTATTAAGGTAATTGTAACCAAAAAATAACATACAAGGGTACAGGTGATTATACATATAACACCAATGCAACCTTAAAATTTAACTGTTAGCCCTGTTTACACCTTTAAGCCAAGTGTGATGTAGTTTTAATGAAAATGTATACAAACATAATTTTGTATTTTATATACCTAATAATGTAAAAACAATACTGTGCGTATGTGTTGTGAGTTGCAATTGCAATGTGGCATTAATAAAACGAATTTAAAAAAAAAAAAAAAAAAAAAAAAAGACCCAGCCCAGTTGTATCAGAAGAGACAGAACAAGCCTCAGTCGTCATCAGCTTTGTTGAATAACAGCTTAACCAGGAGAGACGAGTGAACATACTCGCAGCGCGAGCCACTGGAACTATTGACAGGTAACGATATTTCAGCGGTAGTTACTTACATCCAGAAGTAGGTGGGACTGCTCAGAACAGTTCCAGCAGGGGATCATGTTGCGGGTAAGTTCGTCATCTCTCCTGGCATTAAGTGAGAATGGGAGGTAAGAGATAGTGTTTTACCTCCCGTCTTCACTTCATGCTGTTAAAGGGCATGTCCACCCCCAAACTAAATTAAACCCCTTACTGGCAACATCAAGTAGTTTAAAACAATCTTACCTACATTCTCTCAAAATAGTTCCCCTGCTGTGCCCCTCCAAAGTCAGGAAACTGCCTGTTGTAGGAGCAGGGTGGATCATGCTGTGGCCTGGACTTCCTCAACCTCATCAAGGTGAGGCACATGCTCAGTGCAGGCCCCTCCTGCCTCTCAGCCAATCACAGATGCGGTGCTGGTCCCGCCCCCTGCTTTCAATTCCTGCAAAGCAGCGGGGCTGAACACTGCAGCGAGGAGAGAGGGCAGGTAAGTTAAGAATGGGGACTTTTCTAACAATTATATTAATGCTGTGTGGGGATGGGGGAGCATGGCCCTACCACCAGTGAACAACTCCTTTAAAAAGAAACCGAATAGAATATACAAATCGATCACTGTTCATTTAAGCTTTGTTAATATTAATTATATAGGTTTTAGAAAATTACCCATAGTTTAGGACAAAATCAAGTTACTTTAAAGTACATAGCGAGTCTACTGGGTCAGATCCGGATCTTCCATTGTTCTTGAACATCAATAACACACATAAGGGTGACGCATCTATGGAAATTGAGAAACATTACATTTTATACAGATTGTCAGGCAATGGCAATAATGGCCCCAGAAGCTCTGAGGACTATAGAAAGACCAATTATAATTGATCATAAAGTAATCCACTACAATGGACCATGAGAGGACCATTAAATAAGACTTTACTTAACATTCCAAGTCGAACTTGGCCCACGGTTCAAAGACCCTAAAAAGACTTCAAAAATAGTACCTATAATATATATTGGCCGATTAACTAGTATGACTGTTTTATAATTAGAAAAATTGAGATTTTCTTTAACATTACATGGGACGAAAATATTGCTCTGCCGTCCTTCAGGTTATACTTTTTTTCTGATACGTTGTGAAAATGGACACTTAATTAATGTCCTTCAAATGTATCTAAATATCATAACGGAATAATGGAGATTGCAGATTCCAACCTACCTGTGATATAATACAATGCCCGGGTAAACAGAGTTCAACTGACCTGCTCCAATGCTGCTTCCCTTAAGCGATGGTAACGGTGCTTCTTCCCAAACTGACAGGAATGCTGTCCAGATGGCACTCCACTCTTTAACATTGGTTGCCTATGCGCAAACAAAGGAGCGTGGTCGGGACGCTCCATGCGGAGAGAAGCCCACAGTGGAGAAGGTAAATAAAACTTGTTACCAGCGTTTGCGATTACAGGGGAGTGAGAAGAACCAATCTCACCTCCCTGTGAATAATAGATCCATTTGCAAAAAACATGGTTAAGACAGTTTAGCGTTCTTACTGAATTCACTGATAAGAGTATAAAAATAATATCTGCTAACTTTTTTCGTTTGTCTTTAAAGAGGGATTTATCAATTGTGGCTTTTAATGATCCAGATTCGTATTCTTAAGAACTCCCTAGAGAAAACCAAATGCCAAATAATAAAAATGAAATTACAAAAAAAAAAAAAAACTTGGAAAAAAAACAAGATATGTTGTGAATTGTACCAGGTTTCTTTCATGCCGCTTCCAGCGCTTTGTCTTTTCTGGTCTTCATCCATGGTGTCATCTGTTTTTCTTTCTGAAGAACCAATGAAACATGAAAATAAAAGCTGAGAATGGCACAGGAAAAAAGAACAATTTATTTCATAAAAGTTCATTCATTTATTACATTATATGTGCAGAAAATGATAAATTAAAAATGAATTTTAATCACCCCTTCATAAAAAACATTGCCAGGAAAGCTACACATGTAAGCAATGAAATCCATTTGAGAGGGACAGAGCCTCAAAAAGAGCATGTTTTTATTGCTAATATCATTAATAAAATAGAAAAGCAAATTTTGACTTACATGAACCATCCAAAGAAAAGAGAGGTAAAGGGGCCACCCCCAAACAGGGCAGTAAGCTACAGACACAAATCAAGTGAAACTCTAAGTTCTGGTATCACCATAAACATTACAAGGTATAAAATGTTTTAAGTCGTTCTAAACATTTAGCATCTCTCTACTCGAAGGAGGTTTAATGGATCCAAGAAGAATGAGAATGTAGTAGTACTATATGTTGTGTATCGTGTGGGCCGGGTGGACAAACACCCCCCCCCCCCCGCCCATTGGCGGCGCTATGTTAAACATTGGGGCCGTGCCCTGGATCTTTGGCAAAGTGCCTACGAATGTTTTAACTTAACACCTGATAGAGGTGCCCCAAATAATTTTCTTAGTAGTCATTTGTGCTGCGTCGATGACATAATTGCGCACTCCTGAAAGACTATTGGGAAACTGCCGCTCCTGCGTCTCTCGGCAAAGATTCTCTCGCTAAATTGTAGTTGAAATTGCCTCAATTGGAGTGCTTCCACAACTATTGTATGTCTGGTATCGATTGGGAGGGCTTGGCAAGCTTCCATGGGTAATAGCACCCCCAAAACGCCCCTTTAGGGAGGTCCTATTGCCCTTAATATAAAGCATGTGTGTATGGACAGCCTCTTCCCTCATTTTAAGCCAAAGGGCTGGGGGAAGTGAGAAATGTGCTGTTGTATGGGATACAGTGCACAACAATGAGAAAGGCAAAAATTTGCTAATGGTAATTGAAGTAAAAATGTTAGAAGTTAGCCTTCCAGACTGGGGTTAACTTGTGTGTTTTGGAAGGCTTTTCATCTGTGATCACATATGATACCTAAACCCCTTTGTTTATAAAGTATTGCCAGGTGCAGAAATATGATGTGTATGGGCCTAGGACATGCATTAATTCTTTTGCACTTTCATTACATGACTGGTAGCAATGGCCATTTATCACTACTGGTTAGCCATGGCCAGGTCATCACATACTGGTAGCCCATGGCCAGGTCATCACATATGGTAGCCATGGCCATTTATAACATACTGGTAGCCATGGCCCATTGTCTATAATGCTTAACAGTTCTAAAATCTGCAAGCTTCTGTTTCATTGGGGCTTGAAGCCTCACTATGAAGGATGGCAACAAGCGTGAAAAAGAGCGCTTCACAAGCATTACTGTATATTTGCGCTGCAAACCACGCATGATAACATACACTGTTTTGCGGAATTATCAGGCACTAACACATCTTTACCTGTGGATGAATTGCCCTGGTGTGGCCTCGCCCTGAGGTGTTATGAAACCAATAAAAAGGATATAAAGAGAAGGTTCATATGCACAATACCCCAGGTGGGTGCAAAAAGTTCAATTCCCTACTTCAAAGGGAACAAAATTAATAGAGAAAACCCAGGTAGACTTGCACTTCCAAAAAAGCGAACGGTTTATAGTAAGCCAAACATCAACAAATCATACGTTTCAAGGGTAACCACCCCCTTCTCAGGTCATGTGAACAAGCAACACAGTGCAGGCTTAAAGAGCCTAGTGCCAATCAAAGGTACTGCCCTAATGGGAGTGTGGGCTGGGACACTACCATAAAATTACAATAGTTGAATAATAGTGAATAAAAGTATAAATATATAAATGTTAAAATATGTAGGAACGAGTGAACTAGTTAAAAGCACAAACGACTGATAATATAAAGTGCATAGTGCAGATTATAACAAGGGTGGCGAAAACGAGAATTACCATATGGAGAATAGAATGCCCATATAAATTGGAATCCTGTGGACTTTACGATATAAACATGGACTGAGATTCTTGCAGACATTTTTCTGCTGTGGATCCTATGTTTGAAACAATGTTAACAAGATAAGACTATTTTATGGCTATTGTTATTATGATGTATATTTAACATTTTAGTTGGTGCAATAAATGGCAATCACTAAATATGGACACGTACCGATGTTCCAGGATTGCCTTTATATGGGGCATTCTAGCTCCATATGGTATATGTCTAGTTTTAGCCACCCTTGTTATAATCTGCATATGCACTTTATATTTCTCGTCGTTTTGGGGCTTTTTGTTTTATAGTTCACCGTTCCTACTTGGTTAACATTTATATATTTATCTTATATTTTATTCACTATTATCACTATTGATTTTATGGTAGTGTCCCAGCACACACCCACATTAGGGCAGTACCTTTTGATTGGCACTAGGCTATTTAGCCTGCACTGTGGTTGCTGTTCACACCACCTGATGAAGGGCGGTGTTACCCTCGAAAAGTTGTATGATGTTGATGTTTGGCTTACTATAAACATTGCTTTTTGGAGTGGCAAGTCTACCTTGGTGTTCTCTATGAAACCAATAAAACTGGATTTTTTTGAAGCATTCAGCTATGCATTTAGCACTATATGGAAGATTAGCATTTAAACTGCGATATTCAGGAAAATAAAGGCATATACATAACTTACATACGTATGGATAGTAATTACATTTTAAACTTATGCATTGCAGTTAATTTTAAAATTAAAGAAATGAAAGTCTAATAATAGTTTACCATGCGTTCATATTAAATATTCTAGCATTCACAGTTGCTGAGGCTGCAAATACAATATTACCAACAGAAAAGTATATTCCCCCCAAAGCTAAAAACCAAACAGTCCTCATAAGTTACTGGGGGTAGTGTGAATCTGCAGTAAATTAATAAACCATTACTTCCACGCTCTCCACAGATCCTGGAAATTCCTATACATTAAGTAAATTAGCTGAAAAAAAAGACAATGGAAATAATCGTACGGGACCCCAATTTTCATCTCATTCTGTAATTTTAAACAGGGGCGAGTTATGGGATATTAAATTGGTATCCTCAAAGTTGGTTTATTAAGGAAGGTACCACTGTCCCGTCTGAGTGATATGGCGTTTGTTAGATAAATAAGTTATCATGTGGTATTCACTGGAACCACAAGATCATATGGCTTGAATTATTGGTGGATAACAGCTTTTACCAATGACAGGCTGATGTTTTACCAATCTTTAGTCGCTGACTCGTCTTTTGAGCAATGTAGCCATTTTCACCAGCCGTTATATGTTTAAACTATTTGTGTGCATATCCATACCAATTTTGCAAGTGGTCTGATAAGGTCTATAGTTATACAAGTATTATAACCAAGTCACCACAATACTAAACCCCAAACCAGGGGGTGCCCCACACACCTGAACACCCATAGCCACCACTTTGTGGTGACCATGCCCATACAAACCTCACACACCGGAGAATCATCATAATAACCACCATGCATTTCCCTCTGCCCCACACTCCTGAACCTCCATAGGCAAACGCCATGTTGCTTCCTGAGCATCACACTCCACCAGAAACATCCATGTGCTTCCCTGAAGGTTTCATATACACAAACAAAAACCTTCCATTCAAACTGAAAAAGCAATACGTAAAACCACCCTCTCTCAGCATTACACACAGTTATGAATCCCCAAACAAATGTAACAGGTTATATAGGTTCCTGGGACCACACGCATGGCATTCACTACATGGAAAAACATCCGCTCTACACATGAAAAACCAAAGATATTTTCTCCCTGAAAACTTATTCCTGCGGCTGCAAAATGGATGAACTTAATGATTCTCCGCCCCATCATGTGACTGATCAAATGTCTGTAAAGCTCCGCCCTCCTTTTAACAATTTGAAACTAGCTTCAAACGCCACCCGCATCCCTTCCACACACACAGTGACTAGAACACTTACCCACCGCATCCCTCCACAACACACAGTGAATAGGAAAACACTACCCACCGCTCATCCACACGCCAAAGTGAATAGGAAACACGTACACACACGCATCCCTTCCACGTACAGTGAAATAGGAACCACGTACACACCGCATCCCTTCCACAAGTACAGTGAATAAGGAAACACTACCCACAGCATCCCTTCCACAGGACAGTGAATAGGAACACGTACCCACCGCATCCCTTCACACGTACAGTGATAGGAACACTTACCCACCGCACCCTTCCACACAGCACAGTGAATAGGAAACACGTAACCCACCGCATCCCTTCCACACCGCACAGTGATAGGAAAAAACAACTACCCAACGCATCCCTTCCACACGCACAGTGAATAGTAACACGTACCCACCGCATCCCTCACCGCAAAGGAATAGGAACACGTAACCCACCGCCAATCCTTCACACACACAGTGAATAGGAACACTTACCACCGCTTTCCCTTCCACAAGCACAGTGAATAGGAAAACGTACCCACCGGCAGCCTTCCACACGCAAAGTGAATAGGAAACACGTACCCACCGCACCTTCCACACGTACAGTGAATAGAACACGTTTACCCACGCATACCTTCCACACGTACAGTGAATAGGAACACTACCACCGCATCCCTTCCACCGTACAGTGAATAGGAAACCTTACCCACCGCATCCCTTCACACGCAAGGAAATCGGAACACGTACCCACCGATCCCTTCCACACGCACAGTGAATAGGAAACTTACCCACCGCATCCCCTTCACACACTCACAGTGAATAGGAACACTTACCACCGCATCCCTTCCACCGCACAGTGAATGGAACAATACCCAACCGCATCCTTCCACCGCACAGTGAAAGGAAAAACACGTACCCACCGCATCCCTTCCACACGCACAGTGAATAGGGAAACCACGTAACCCACCGAATCCCTTCCACACGCACAGTGAATAGGAACACTTACCCACCGCATCCCTTCCACACGCACAGGATGAGTCCACGTACCCACCGCATCCCTTCCAACGCAAATGTGAATAGGAAAACACGTTACCCAACGCATCCCTTCCCACAACGTACAGTGAATAGGAACCGTACCCACGCATCCCTTTCACACGTACAGTGAATAGGAACACTTCCACCGCATCCCTTCCACACGTACAGTGAATAGGAACACTTACCCACCGAATCCCTCACCACGAAGTAAATAGGAATATTACCCACCGCATCCTTCCCCACGCACAGTTGAATAGGAACACTTACCACCGCATCCCTTCACACGCACAGTGAATCAGGAAACACGTACCACCACCGCATCCCTTCCACACGCCACAGTGAATAGGAACACTTACCACCGCATCCCTTCCACACGCACAGTGAATAGGAACACGTACCCCCGCATCCCTTCCACCACGACAGTGACAGGAACACTTAACCCACCGCATCACTTCAACACGTACAGTGAATAGGAACAATGACCCACCGCTCCCTTCCACACGACACAGGAATAGGAAAACACTTTACCACCGCATCCCTTTCCACACGCACTGTGAATTAGGAAAACACTTTACCCACCCGACCATCCTTCCCACACGCACAGTGAATAGGAATCACTTACCCACAGCTCCCTTCCACACGCACTGAGTTGAATAGGAACACGTCCACGCACCCACCCGCATCCTTCCACACGCCACAGTTGAATAGGAACACTTACCCACCGCATCCCTGCCACAGCACAGGAACTAATAGGAAACACTTCCCCACCGCATCACCTTCCACACGCACAGTGAATAGGAAACACTACGCTCACCCCACCGCATCCCTTCCAACGCACAGTGAATAGTAAACGTACCCACCGCATCCCTTCCACCACGCAAGTGATGAATAGGAAAACACGTATACCCACACGCATCCTCTCCACACGTACAGTGAAATAGGAAACACGACCCACCGCATCCCTTCACCCGTACAGTGAATAGGGAAATTACCCACCGCATCCTTCCACAAGTTACAGTGAATAGGAAACACTTACCCACCGCTTCCCTTCCACACGCACAGTGAATAGGAACACTTACCACCGCATCCCTTCCACACGCACAGTGAATAGGAACATTACCCACCGCATCCTTCCACACGCACAGGTGAATAGGAAACATCGTTACCCACCGCCATCCTTCCACAACCACAGTGAATAGGAACACTTACCCACCGCATCCCTTCACACGCACCAGTGAATAGGAACACTACCCACGCATCCCTTCCACACGCAAGTGACTAGGAACACTACCACCGCATTCCCTTCCACACGGACAGTGAAAGGAACACTTACCCACCGCATCCCTTCCACACGACAGTGAACTAGGAACACTTACCCCACCGCATACTTTTACACCACTGTGTAATAGGAACACTTACCCACCGCATCCCTTCCACACGCACATGAATAGGAACACTTACCCACGCTTCCCTTCACACGCACATGTGAACAGGAACACGTAACCACCCCCCAACACGGAGGAACACCCATCCCTTCACACGCACAGTAGGAATAGAGAACACTTACCCACCCAGCCCTTCCACACGCACAGTGAATAGGAACACTTACCAACGCATCCCTTCCACAGCACAGTGAATAGGAAACTCTTACCCACCGCATCCTTCCAACATCGCACCAGGCAAATAGGAAACACTTACCACACCCATCCTTTCCACCAGCAACAGTGAAAGAACTACCAGACTACACACTGATAGACCCTACCGCATCCCTTCCACACGCACAGTCGAAATAGGAAACACTTACCCACCCCATCTCCGTTCCACGCGCACAGGTGAAATAGGCACACGTACCACCCATCCCTTCCACGCGTACATGGAATACGAACAGGTACCCACCCATCCCTTCCACAAGTACAGTGAATAGGAAAACGTTACCACCCCATCCTTCACGCGTTACAGTGAAGAGGAACACGTACCCACCCCATCCTTCCACACGCAGCGGAATAGGAACACGTTACCCACCCCATCCCTTCCACACGGGAATGGGAAACAGTACCGAACATCAAGTGACAGTACATACGCAGTACCATTCCGACGTACCTACTTAGAACCGTTACCCACCCATCCTCCACCGTACAGTGAATAGGAACACGTAACCACCCCATCCCTTCCACACGCACAATGAATAGGAACAAGTACCCACCGCCATCCTTCACACAACAGTGAATAGGAACACTTACCCACCGATCTTCCCACACGCACAGTGAATAGGAACACTACCCACGATCCCTTCACACGCACAGTGAATATGGAAAACTTACCCACCGCATCCCTTCCACACGACAGTGAATAGGTTACACGTACCTTCGACCCTTCCAACACACACAGTGAATAGGAACACTTACCACCGCACTCCCTTCCCACACACACAGTGAATAAGGAAAACACTTAACCCACCGGATCCCTTCCACACGCACAGGTGAAAGGAACACTTAACCGCATCCCACGCACGAGCATACCACGATCCCTTCCACACGCACATAGTGAATAGGAACAACTTACCCACGCATCCATCCACACGCACAAGGAATAGAACACTTACCATCACCCATGCCTCCACAGCTACAATGAATAGGAAAACACTGTACCCACCCATCCCTTCCACGCAACAGTGAATAGGGAAACACGTACCCAACCACCATCTCTCCACGCGCCACGTGAATAGGAAACACGTACCCACCCCATCCCTTCCACCGCACAGGTTGAGAACACCACCACACCGTCCGCACAGAATAGGAACCACGTACCACCCAAGCTCCTTCACAAGCGCACAGTGGAATAGAAAACAACGTACCCACCGACACCTTCCCACGAGTACAGTGAATAGGAAACGACGCCACCCCATCCATTCCACGCGTTGTAAGTGAATAGGAACATACCACCGCATCCCTCCACGCGTTACGTGAATGAGGAAAACGTACCCACCCCATCCTTCCACGCGTTACAGTTGGGGGGAAAGAAAATGGAACACATTACCCACCCCATCCCTTCACGCGACAGTGAATAGGAAACGTACCACCCCCATCCTTTCACGAGTACAGTGAATAGGAACGGTACCCACCATCCCTTCCACACAGTAAGTGAATAGGAAACACGTACCACCCCATCCCTCAACGCAGTTACAGTGAATAGGACACGTACCCACCCCATCCTTCCACACAGAGCGTGAATAGGAACACGTACCCCACCCATCCCTTCCACAAGTAAGTGAATAGGAACACGTACCCACCGCATCCCTTCCACAAGGTTACAGTAATTAGGAACACGTACCACACCGCATCCCTTCCCACGTAAGTGAATAGGAACACGTACCCACCCCATCCCTTCCACAGCACAATGAAAGGAACAAGTACCCACCGCATCCCTTCCACACAACAGTGAATAGCAACAAACTTACCCACAGCCATCCCTGTACCACGCACAGTGAAAATAGGAAACACTTACCCACATCCTTCACAACGCATATTGAATAGGAACACTTACACCGCATCCCTTTCCACACGCACAGTGAATAGGACACGTACCTATCGCATCCCTTCCACACAACACAAGTGAATAGGAACACTACCCACCAGCATCCTTCCAACACACAGTGAATAGGAACACTTACCCCCCGCATCCCTTCCACGACGACACAGTGAATAGGAACTGTACACCACCGCATCCCTTCCACAGCACAGTGAATAAGAACACGTAACCACCCCATACTTCCACAATATACAGTGATTAGGAACAGTCCCACCCCATCCTTCCAAACATAATGAATAGGAACACTACCCACCCCATCCCTTACACACGCACAGTTGAATAGGAACACGTACCACACGCATCCCTTCACGCGTTACTACAGTGAATCGGAACAGTACACCACCCCATCCCTTCCAGACGACACAGTGATAGGAAACACGTACCCACCCCATCCTCCACGCGTACAGTGAAGGAAACTGTACCATCGCTCCCTTCCACACATCAGTGGACTAGAACATACCCACCCCATCCATTCCACAACATACAGTGAATAAGGAACACGTTACACCACCCATCCCTTCAACACATTACAGTGAATAGGAACACTACCCACCCCATTTTCCACGGCGCACAGTGAATCGGAACATGTACCCACCCAGATCCCTTCTCACGCGCACGTGAATAGGAACACGTACACACACCGATCCCTTCCAACGCGCAAAGTGAATAGAACAGTACCCACCCCATCCTTCCACGAGCACAGGAATAGGAAAGTACCCACCCCATTCCCTTCCCCGCGCAACAGTGAATGGACACGCTACCCACCCCATCCTTCCACGCGCACAGTGAATAGGAACACGTACCACCCCCATCCCTTCCCACGCACACAGTGAATAGGAACACGACCAAACCCCAATCCCTTCCACGCGCACAGTGAATAGGAAACACGTACCCACCGCATTCCCTTCCACGCGTAGCAGTGAATAGGAACACGTACCCACCACCATCCCTTCCACGGCATACAGTGAATGGAACACATACCCACCGCATCCTTCCAGAGTATCAGTGAAGAGGAACACGGACCCCACCCCATCCCTCCACGCGACAGTGAATAGGAACACAATACCACCCCATCCCTTTCCACGGCGTACAGTGAATAGGAAACAGTACCACACCCATCCCTTTCCCAGGTACAGTGGAATACGAACGGGTACCACCCCATCCCTTCCACACTACAGGAATAGGAACACGTACCCACCCCATCCCTCACGCGTTACAGTGAATAGGAAACGTACCCGAACCACCTCCTTCCACACGAGAGTGATACGGAACACGTTACCCACCCATGCCCTCCACACGTACAGTGAATAGGACAAAGTTCCCACGCATCCCTTCCACAAGTACAGTAATTAGGAACACGTACCCACCGGCATCCTTCCAACGTTACAGTGACTAGAAACCTACCCACCCCATCCCTCACACGCCACACGAATAGGAACAAGTACCCACCGCAGTCCTTCCACCAAACAAAGTGAATAGGAATGCTACCCACCGCCAATTTTTTCCCTTCCACACGCACAGTGAATACGGAACACTTACCCAACGCATCCCTTCCACACGCACAGGAATAGGAACATTACCCACCGCATCCCTTCCCAACGCCACGTGAATAGGTACACGTACCTTATTCGCAGTCCCTTCCACACACACAGTGAATAGGAACACTGTACCCACCGCATCCCTTCCACAACACAACAGTAATAGGAACACTTACCCACCGTTATCCCGTCCACACGCACAGTGAATGGAACACTTACCACCAACCACTTCCACACGCACAGTGAATAAAAAGACCACCACCCACTTTACGATAGGACATTTACCCACCCCATCCTTCCACATCATACAGTGAATCGGAAAAAAACACTTGTAACCCCACCCCATCCCTTCCAACACACAGAATAGCGAACACTACCCACAGCATCCTTCCACCGACACAGGAATAGGAACACGGACCACGCCATCCCTTCAGCGTAACAGGAATAGGAACACGTACCCACCCAATCCCTTACCACAGTGAATAGGAACACGTACCCAACCCCATCCCTTCCACCAGCCAGTTGATAGAACACGTCCCACAAAGTGAATAGGAACACGTACCCATACGATCCCTTTCCACAAATACAGTGAATAGGAACCACATAACCCACCCATGCCCTCCACACCAATAACAGTGAATAGGAACACGTACCCACCCCATCCTTCCACACATAACAGTGAATAGGAACACGATCCACCACCCATCCCTTCACGCGCACAGTGAATAGGACATGTACCCACCCCACCATTCACGCGCACCATGAAAGACACCCCCTTCCGCGCACGTGGCACACCGGCTTCACGTACATATCGGAACACGTACCCACCCCATCCTTCCCTACAGTGAGAACACGTACACCTCGCTACAGTGAATAGAGTACCAACACACGCGTACATGATAGACCTACCCACCGCATCCCTCCACGCGACAGTGAATAGACACGTACACCCCATATCCCTTCCACGCGTACAGTGAAATAGGAACACGTACCCACCCCATCCCTTCATCGCGTTACAGTGAAGAGGAACCGTACCACCCCATCCCTTCCAGCTAACAGCGTGAATAGGCCACACGTACCCACCCCATCTTCCACCGTACAGTGAATAGGAACACGTACCCCACGCATCCCTTGCCAAGTACAGTATAGGAACACGTACCCACCCGCATCCTTCCACGACGTACAGTGAAAGGAACACGTACCCACCCCAATCCCTCCACACGCACAGTGAATAGGAAAAGTTTACCCACCCATCCTTCCACACGACAGTAGAATAGAGAACACGTACCACCAGAATTCCTTCCAAAGTCACAGAATAGGAACACGTACCCACGCATTCCCTTCCACTCACACAGGAATCGAGGAACACGTACCTAGCATCCCTCCCAACCGCCTAATGAATAGGAACAGTACCCACGCATCCCTTCCACTAGCAACAGTGAAGAGGAAAACGTCACCCACCGCCATCCTGTCCACACGCGCACAGTAATAGGAACACGAACCCACCGCCATCCCTCCACCGTACACGTGAATAGACACACGTACCAGCCATCCCTTCCAACGTTACACGGAAAACAAAATGACGGAACACGTTAACCCACTATCCCTCCACCACAACAGGTGATAGGAACACGTCCACCACCGCATCCCTTCACACGCCTAGTGAATAGGAAACGTACCCCCACAATCCCTTCAACGACAGTGAATAGGAACACGTACCCAACCCATTCCTTTCACACGCACAGTAATAGGAAACACGTACCCACCTCATCCCTTCCACGCCTACAGTGAATAGGAAAACGTTACCCACACGCAGCATTCCACGACGTACAGTGACTTAGGGAAACGTACACCCACTATCCCTTCCACACAGGGCACAGTGAGTAGGAACACGTACCCACCACATCCCTTTCCGCACACAGTGAATAGGAACACGTACCCACCCGCTCATCCCAGTAATAAGAGTACACACAACATCATTACACGTACAGTGATAGGAACACGTACCCACCCTGAAATACCTTCCACGCGTACAGTGATAGGAACCGTACCACCCCCATCCCTTCCACACGTACAGTGAATAGGAAAACGTACCCACCGATTCCCTCACAGCAAGTAAATAGGAACAGTACCAACCCATCCCTCCACAGACAGTAATAGGAAAATGTACCCACCCATACCATTCACCACCAGCAAGTGACATAGGACAAAGTACCCACGAATCCCTTCCACACGCAACAAGTTGAATGGAACACGTATCACACGATCCCTTCCACGCTACAGTGAATAGGAAACACGTACCCCCGCATCCTTCACCACGACAGTGAATAGGAACACGTACCCACCCCATCCCTTCCACCGTACAGTGAATAGGAACACGTACCCCACATATCCCTTCACACGCACAGTAGTGAATAGGAACATACCCACCCATCCTTTCCCGCGTACAGTGAATAGGAAAACGTACCAACGCATCCCTTCCACACGGCCAGTGAATAGGAAACACGTAACCACCCCGCATCCCTTCCACCGCACAGTGAATAGGAACACGTACCCACCCTATCACTTCCAGCGTACAGTGAATAGGCACACGTACCCAACCCCAATCGCCTTCCACGCGTTACAGTGAATAGGAAAATTGACCCAACCCCATCCCTTCCACACACACGAGTGAATAGGAACCACGTACCCCCCCCCCACCCCTTCCACACTCACAAAGTGAATAGGAACACGTACCCACCCCATCCCTTCCACTGCACAGTGAATAGGAACACGTACCCACTGCATCCCTTTCACACGCAAAAGTGAAAGGAACAATACCCACCTCATCCTTCCACACGACAGTGAATAGGAACACGTACCCCACCGGCATCCCTTCCACGTGTAGTAAGTGAGAATAGGAACACGTACCCACCGCATCCCTTCAAACGTACAGTGAATAGGAACAGTAACCACAACATCCCTTCCACAAGACAGTGAATAGGAAACACGTACCCACCCCATCCCTTCCACACGCAAGTGAATAGGAAACACGTACCCACCCCATCCCTTTCACCGCACAGTGAATAGGAACAAGTACCCACCCCATCCCCTTACAACGCACAGTGAATAGGAACCAAGGACCCACCGCATCACTTCACACGCACAGTGAATAGGAAACACGTACCCACCCCATCCCTTCCACACGCACAGTGAATAGGAACACGTACCTACCCCATCCCTTCCACGCGTACAGTGAATAGGAACACGTACCCACCGTATCCCTTCCACACGCAGTGAATAGCAACACGTACCCACCTCATCCTTCACACGCCACAGTGATAGGAACCCCCTTCCACACCGCATCACTTACACGCGTACAGTGAATAGGAACACGTACCCACCGCATCCCTTCTACAAGTACAGTGAATAGGAACACGTACCCACCGCATCCCTTCCACACGTACAGTGAATAGGAACACGTACCCACTTCATCCCTTCCATACGCACAGTGAATCGGAACACGTACCCACCGCATCCCTTCCACGCGTACAGTGAATAGGAACACGTACCCACCGCATCCCTTCCACACGTACAGTGAATAGGAACACGTACCCACCCCAATCCCTTCAACGTACTGTGAATATAACACGTACCCACGCATCCCTTCCCACACGTACAGTGAATAGGAGCACGTACCCACGCATCACTCCACATGTAATGTGAATAGTAACACGTACCCACCCATCCATTCCACACGCACAGTGAAGAGGAACACGTACCCACCGATCCCTTCCACACGTACTGTGAAATAGGAACACGTACCCACCGACATTCCCTTTCACACGTACAGTGAATGGAACCACATACCCCAGCATCCCTTCCCACACGTACTGTGAATAGTAACACGTACCCCCGCATCCCTTCACACGTACAGTGATAGAGAACACATACCCACCAGCATACCCTTTCACCACGTACTGTGATAGTAACACGTACCCACCGCATCCCTTCCACACGCAAAGTGAATAGGAACACGACCCCGCACACCTTCCAACACGTACAGTGAATAGGAAACACGTACCCACCCCATCCCTCCACACGCAAGTGAATAGGAACACGTACCACCGCATCCTTCCACACGTACAGTGAATAGGAACACGTACCCACCCCATCCCTTCCACACGCACAGTGAATAGGAACACGTACCCACCGCATCCCTTTCACACGCACAGTGAATAGGAACACGTACCCACCCCATCCCTTCCACACGCACAGTGAATAGGAACACGTACATACCCATCCTTCCACGCGTACAGTGAATAGGAACACGTACCACCGCATCCTTCCACACGCAGTGAATAGGAACACGTACCCACTTCATCCTTCCACACGCACAGTGATAGGAACCCCTTCCAACACCGCATCACTTACACGCGTACGTGTGGAAACACGTACCACCGCATCCTTCTACACGTCAGTGAATAGACACGTACCCACGCATCCTTCCACGCGCTGGAATATAAACGTCCCACCGCATCCTTCACACGTACAGTGAATAGGAACACGTACCCACTTCATCCCTTCCACGCACAGTGAATCGGAACATACCCACCGCACCCTTCCACGCGGACAGTGAATAGGAACACGTACCCACCGCATCCCTTCCAACGTACAGTGAATAGGGAAACACGTAACCCACCCATCCCTTCCACAGTACTGTGAATAGTAACACGTACCCACCGCATCCTTCCCACGTACAGTGGAATAGGACACGTACCCCCCCATCCCTTCCACACGTACTGCTGGAATAGTTAACACGTACCACCGCATCCCTTCCACACGTACAGTGAATAGGAACACGTACCCACCATCCTTCCACAGTACAGTGAATAGACACTTACCCCCATCCCTCAACGTTACTGTGAATAGTAACACGTACCCACCGCATCCCTTCCACACGTACAGTGAATAGGAACACGTACCACCCCATCCTTCCACACGTACTGTTGAATAGTAACACGTACCACCGATCCCTTCCACAGTACCGTGAATGAATGGAAACACGTACACACCGCAGTCCCTTCCACACGTGCAGTGAATAGGAACACATACCCACCGATCCTTCCACACGTACTGTGAATAGTAAACACGTACCCCCGCATCCCTTCCACACGCACAGTGAATAGGAAACACGTACCCACCGCCACCTTTCCCACACGTACTGTGAATAGTAACACGTACCCACGCATCCCTTCCACACGTACTGTGAATACTACACTACCTACCACAACCCTTCACATGTACAGTGAATAGGAACACGAACCTACCGCATGACTTTCACGGTACAGCTCCCTGTCCCCCACACATGTCCCAATGATATACGTTTGTGCAGGGACTGGTAACAAGGGTAGCAAATAAGGAAGTTTGCCTGGGGTCTGCCATCACCTAAGGACATTGCAAATATAATCATAATGTCAGTCACCAACCAGTTATTATTAGAAGAAAATCAAGTACAGAGAGCGTACAGCACAGATTCCTGTTCACGTTTTAATGACTATATGACGTACCCTTGTACTAATAGGATTCATCGCTCTTTTAATATATGAGCAGGATCAGTCTGGAAGGATATGGTTTTCAGTGAGAAGGTCCTTAGTGCCCGTTAATTAAAGCAGCTTTTATAAACTGAGAAGTACATTTCTTCTCCTTATTTTAATGCATAATTATTCGAGCCTATTCTAATTAATCTAATAAAGCTCCAGAACAAAGAAACGACCCCTGACAGAGGATAGGCATTAAACAGAGCGTAGGTAATAACAGATTGGTAGATAATAAGAGGATAGGCACTTATAACAGAGGGTAGGCATTATAACAGAGGTAGGATATATAACAGTTGGTAGAAGATACCAGAGGATAGGCATTTATAACAGAGGGTAGGTTATTAACAGTGGTGACATAACGGTAGGCATTATAACAGGATGGCATTATAAGAGGGTAGTATATTAACAGTTGGTAGACATAACAGAGGGTAGGCATTATAACAGAGGATAGGCATTATAACAGAGGGTAGGTATATTAACAGTTGGTAGACAAACAGAGGATAGGCATAGATAGAACAGAGGGTAGGCATTATAACAGAGGGTAGTTTATTATCAGAGGGTAGACATAACAGAGGATAGGCATTATAACAGAGGGTAGATATATTAACAGTTGTAGACATAACAGAGAGGCATTAAACAGGGTTAGTATTTAACAGTTGGTAGATAACAGAGGAGACAATATACAGAGGTAGGGATATTAACAGTTGGTAGACATAACAGAGTAGGCATTATACAGAGGGTAGGCATTATAACCAGAGGGTAGGGTATATTAACAGTTGGTAGAATAACAAAAGATAGGTGTTATTATACAGGGTAGGTATATTACCCGTTGGTAGACATAACAGAGGATAGCATTATAACAGAGGGTAGGTATATTAGCAGTGGTAGACCTAACAGAGGACAGGCATTATAACAGGGTAGGTATATTAACAGTTGGTACATAACAGAGGGTAGGCATTATAACAGAGGATAGCTATTATAACAGAGGGTAGGTATATTAACAGTTGGCAGACATAACAAGAGGAGTAGGCATTTAAACAGAAGGTAGGTATGCTTGTGAAGGTTCTCATTCATCCAGGTCTGGTATATCGTTGTATTCAATTAGATCAAACTGGACTTGAAATGTAGTTCTTGAAGACATTTCGCTAGTCATCCGACTGGCTTTCTCAATTAGAAGACTTGGTACAAGAATCTGTGGCAATTATGTACCCTGGAAAATCCCAATTAGCATATCACAGCCAGGTGTTAAGGGTGTGATAGATAGTGGTAAGAGGTGTTATAGGAACGCCCAGAGTAAGGTGTGAAAACAGATTGTACATGGCAGACAGTTGGTGTCGAACCCCCCCCACCTCTATTTAGGCTTGGTTTCTTTTTTTCACATAAATGGCCTCCTTAACACCTCTCTTGAAACCAGTCACGTTCCTTCGCCAGTATGTTAACATTACAATCTTCAAAGGTATGTCCTTTATCCTTAAGATGCAGATACACGGACTGAGTCCTGACCCAGAGGAATTGGCTCTTCTGTGCTGGCCTACGTTGATGCAGTAGTTGCTGTTTGGTCTCCCCCACAACAAATCAGAGCCATTCTCACTGCACTGCATGCGTATATGATGTTGCTTTTTTGGTATTGGGTCTTTCGGATGGTACCAATTGCTGCTCAGTGGTGGTTCGGTTTTTTTTAAAGCAGACAGGGATACAATGTTTTTTGAAAATTCTTCTTAATTTCTCGGAGACCCCGCTACAATGGATGACCATGTTCTTCCTCCTGTGCTTGCTTTCTCCTTCATGTTGGTATTTGTGTTCTTTTCTTCCTTCTACTTCTTTTGACAAAGGCCCAGTCTGGATATCCACAAGTTTTTAGGGCTCCTCTGAGATTTCATTTCTTTAGCCTTCGGCTCTGTGTTGCAGGGTTCGATGACACCCAGCTTGTGATCTAAGGGTGGTGGGGAGTCAAACATACAAATATGATCTGGGGTGTGTTGTTTGCTGTAAACCTCTACTTCCAGTTACCTTCTCCTTAACATCTACAAGCACGTCCAAGAAAGACAGTTTGTTGTTTTGTATCTTCCCTTGTGAATTTAATGTTTTGGTCCACCGCATTAATGTGTTCTGTGAAAGCTTTGTACTTCCTCTGGTGGATTTTAACCCAGGTGTCATCAACATATCTGAACCAGTGGCTGGGTGCTATGCCCTTAAAGGTATTAAGGAGGCTGTGTTTTCTACCTCCTCCATGAAAGGTTGGCCACATATAGGTGAAACTGGAGATCCCTAGACACATCCAGTTTTTTGCTATATAGAAACTTATCCTAGTGAATAGGTGGTATTCAGGCACAAGTTCCAACAAGGAACACACCTGTTCTGGGTTGAGATCAGTTCTGCTGGTTAAGAGTGCTCTGTCTTGGCCCAGCCGTTTCTCACCATGGTCACAGCCCTCCTTGGTGGGTATACAGTGAAGAGAGATGTCAATCATAGGACACCGGACACCATAGTTTCTTCTACACCGATACATATCTTCAATCTTGTTGGTGAAATCCTGAGAGTTCTGGATGTGATGCTTAGAACTTCCACACCAAAGGTCCTAAGATGTTAGCTAGATATTTTGCCACTTGTATGTTACAGAGTTGATGCTGCTGACTATAGGTCTTAGTGGGGCCCCTTCCTTATGTACTTTGGGGAGTCCATATATGCATGGATGTGGCCTCACCAGGGTAGAGGGAGATGATACATTGCTCGGTCAATGGCTTATCCTTTTGAAGCTGTTGTAGTAAGTCTATGCTCTTTTCTCTGTAACGGCTGTGGGATCCCTTGTTAATTGCCACAGATTTTGTACAAGTCATTCTGACTGAATGAGAAGCCAGTCGGATGACTAGCGAAACGTCTTCAAGAAAATACATTTCAAGTCCAGTTGATCTAATTGAATACAACAGATATAGAAGGTAGGTATATTAACAGTTGGTAGACATAACAGATGATAGGCATTAGAACAGAGGGTAGGCATTATAACAGAGGGTAGGTTTATTAACAGTTGGTAGACACAACAGAGGATAGGCATTATAACAAAGGGCAGGTATACTAACAGTTGGTAGACATAACAGAGGATAGACATTATAACAGAGGGTAGGTATATTAACAGTTGGTAGACATAACAGAGGATGCGCATTAGATCAGAGGGTAGGCATTATAACAGAGGGTAGGTTTATTAACAGAGGGTAGACATTATAACAGAGGGTAGGTATATTAACAGTTGGTAGACATAACAGAGATGCGCATTAGGCAGAGGGTAGGCTTATAACAGAGGGTAGGTTATTAACAAGAGGGTAGACTAACAGAGATAGGCATTATAACAGAGGGTAGATATATTAACAGTTGGTAGACATAACAGGATAGACATTATAACAGAGGGTAGGTATATTAACAGTTGGTAGACATAACAGAGGATAGGCATTATAACAGAGGGTAGGGATATTAACAGTTGGTAGACATAACAGAGGGTAGGCATTATAACAGAGGGTAGATATATTAACAGTTGGTAGACATAACAGAGGTGCGATTAAGAACAGAGGGTAGGCATTATAACAGGGTAGGTATATTAACAGTTGGTAGACAGAGGGTAGGCATTATAACAGAGGGTAGGTATATTAACAGTTAGTAGACATAACAGAGAGTAGGCATTATAACAGAAGGTAGGTATATTAACAGTTGGTAGACATCACAGATGATAGGCATTATAACAGAGGGTAGGTATTTAACGTTTGTAGACACAACAGAGGATAGGCAATAACAAAGGGCAGGTATATTAACAGTTGGTAGACATAACAGAGGATAGGCATTATAACAAAGGGTAGGTATATTAACAGTTGGTAGACATAACAGAGGATAGGCATTATAAAGGGGTAGGTATAGTAACAGTTGATAGACATAACAGAGGATAGGCATTAAAACAAAGGGCAGGTATATTAACAGTTGGTAGACATAACAGAGGATAGACATTATAACAGAGAGTAGGTATAGTAACAGTTGGTAGACATAACAGAGGATAGACATTATAACAGAGAGTAGGTATAGTAACAGTTGGTAGACATAACAGAGGATAGGCATTATAACAAAGGGCAGGTATTAACAGTTGGTAGACATAACAGAGGATAGGCATTATAACAAAGGGTAGGTATAGTAACAGTTGGTAGACATAACAGAGGATAGGCATTATAACAAAGGGTAGGTATATTAACAGTTGGTAGACATAACAGAGTGTAGGCATTATAACAGGGTAGGTATATTAACAGTTGGTAGACATAACAGATGATAGGCATTATAACAAAGGGTAGGTATATTAACAGTTGGTAGACATAACAGAGGATAGGCATTATAACAGAGGGTAGTATAGTATAGTAACAGTTGATAGACATAACAGAGGGGGATAGGCATAAAACAAAGGGCAGGTATATAACAGTTGGTAGACATAAAGAGGATGACATTAACAGAGAGTAGGTATTATAGTAAACCCAGTTGGTAGACATAACAGAGGATAGACATTATAACAGAGAGTAGGTATAGTAACAGTTGGTAGACATAACAGAGGATAGGCATTATAACAAAGGGCAGGTATATTAACAGTTGGTAGACATAACAGAGGATAGGCATTATAACAAAGGGTAGGTATGTTAACAGTTGGTAGACATAACAGAGGATAGGCATTATAACAAAGGGTGACAATTTACTACGCAGGGTGAATGGACAGGTAGAGACTATTTACTACGCAGGGTGAATGGACAGGTAGAGACTATTTACTACGCAGAGTGAATGGACAGGGAGAGACTATTTACTACGCAGGGTGAATGGACAGGTAGAGACAATTTACTACACAGGGTGGATAGACAGGTAGAGACTATTTACTACTCAGGGTGAATGGACAGGTAGAGACAATTTACTATACAGGGTGAGATGGGAAGGTAGAGAACAATTACTACACAGGGTTGAATGGACAGGTAGAGACATTTACTACGACGGGTGAATGGACAGAGCAAATTATACTAAAGCAAGTAACAATAAGAACCAGTTAGAGACTATTTATATACAGGGTGATGGAAGGTAGGGACTATTTACTACGCAGGGTGAATGGACAGGTAGGGACTATTTACTACGCAGGGTGAATGGACAGGTAGAGACTATTTACTACGCAGGGTGAATGGACAGGTAGGGACTATTTACTACGCAGGGTGAATAGACTCCTGTCAGTTTCCCCGTGCAGCCATGGTTACACCTTCCCCTCACCCTTGTGCGCAAACAAGTTTGTGCTTTTAGACTCCATTCTCTTACACAGTGCCACAGGACAAACACAACAAACATTAAAGATACAAATTGTAATTTCATATTCAAAGTAGTAAAACACTGTCTACAGGGGATTCTGTTTGTAATAATAAGTGATTACAGTGTGTGCTTTGGCAAGCCTTGCCATTATTGTTAAACACTACTGTATATTTGGGAAGGTTCTCATCCATCCAGGTCATGGTATATGTGTTATATTCATTCATCCAGGTCATGGTATATCTGTAATATTCACTTATCCAGATCATGGTATATCTGTAATATTCATCCATCCAGGTCATGGTATCTCATGGTATATCTGTAATATTCACTCATCCAGGTCATGGTAATCTGGAATATTAATCCATCTGGGTCAGGGTATTCTGTATATCATTCATTCATAGTTCATGGTATATCTGTGGTATTCATTATCCAGGTATGGTATATCTGTTATTCACTCATCCAGGTATGGTATATCTGTAATATTCATCCTCCAGGTATGGTATATCTGTAATATTATCCATCCAGGTCATGGTATACTGTAAATGTATTCACCAGGTCATGTTTATGCTGTAATATTCATTCATCCAGGTCATGGTATCGTGAATAGTCATTCACCCACGTCATGGTATATACTGTAATAGTCATTTCATCCACGTCATGGTATATGTAATAGTCATTCATCCACGTCATGGTAATCTGTAATAGTCATTCATCCACGTCAGGTATATCTGTAATAGTCATTCATCCACGTCATGGTATATCTGTAATAGTCATTCATCCAAGTCATGGTATATCTGTAATAGTCATCATCCACGTCATGGTATATCTATAATAGTATCATCCAGTCATGGTATATCTGTAATAGTCATTC
Organism: Hymenochirus boettgeri; assembly: GCA_019447015.1. Taxonomy (NCBI): domain Eukaryota; kingdom Metazoa; phylum Chordata; class Amphibia; order Anura; family Pipidae; genus Hymenochirus; species Hymenochirus boettgeri. The sequence continues at coordinate 351,158,886 of CM033469.1, forward strand.
ATCCAGGTCATGGTATATCTGTTAATAGTCATTCATCCACGTCATGGTATATTCTAAAGTCCATTCATTCCACGTCAGGTGGTATATGTACTAGTCATTTATTCATTCATCCAGGTCATGGTATATCTGTAATATTCATCCATCCATGTCATGGTATATCTGTAATATTCATTCATCCAGGTCACGGTATATCTGTAATATTCATTCATCCAGGTCATGGTATATCTGTAATATTCATCCTTCCAGGTCATGGTATATCTGTAATATTCATTCATCCAGGTCATGGTATATCTGTAATATTCATCCATCCAGGTCATGGTATATCTGTAATATTCATCCATCCAGGTCATGGTATATCTGTAATATTCATCCATCCAGGTCATGGGTCTCCGGACGCACCGTGATACAGGACTGGGGAAGAATTAGAGGACTGTCACATGTATCTTGAGACGAGTGGATCAATCGGCTGGGTAAGTTCTTCCTCCCTCCTTAAGTTTTACTGAAGACGGGAGGTCAGTCATTAGCGCATTTACCTCCTGTTCTTCAGTTAAAAAGTAAAGTTGGGGGAAAAAAAAAAGAAGCCAAATAAGCCAGACCCTTGACCTCAGTTCTCATAACAGACTTTACTAAAACTGGATTTTTTATAAAAACTTCTAAATTTTAATGATCCATCGTAGGGTAGGCATTCACACTATACTGTTCTACGATATATGGTAGGATACACTAATATTGTTTCCTATAGTATGGTAGGAATCACACTAATAATTGTTCTACTATAGTATGGTAGGAATCACACTAATATTGTTCTACTATAGTATGGTAGGATCACCACTAATATTGTCTACTATAGTATGGTAGGAATCACACTAATATTGTTCTACTATAGTATGGTAGGGATCACACTAATATTGTTTCTACTATAGTATGGTAGGATCACACTAATATTGTTCTACTATAGTATGGTAGGAGCACACTAATATTCGTTCTATAGTATGGTAGGGATCACACTAATATTGTTCTACTATAGTATGGTAGGGATCACACTAATATTGTTCTACTATTGTATGGTAGGGATCACACTAATATTGTTCTACTATTAGTATGGTAGGGATCACACTAATATTGTTTAACTATAGTATGGTAGGAATCACACTCAATATTGTTCTACTATAGTATGGTAGGATCACATAATATTGTTCTACTATAGTATGGTAGGAATCACCTAATATGTTCTACTATAGTATGGTAGGGATCACACTAATATTGTTCTTACTATATTAGTATGGTAGGATCACACTAATATTGTTTCTACTATAGTATGGTAGGGAATCACACTAATATTGTTCTACTATAGTATGGTAGGAATCACACTAAATTGTTCTTACGTAGTATGGTAGGAATCACACTAATATTGTTTTACTAGTATGGTAGGAATCACACTATATTGTTCTAACTATGTTATGGTGAATCACATAATATGTTTACTATAGTATGGTAGGGAATCACACTAATATTGTTCTATGATAGTATGTAGGGAATCACACTAATATTGTTCTATATAGTATGGTAGGAATCACACTAATATTGTTCTATTATAGTATGGTAGGATCACACTAATATTGTTCTACTATATATGGTAGGAATCACACTAATATTGTTCTACTTAGTATGGTAGGATCACACTAATATGTTCTACTGTAGTATGGAATCACATATATTGTTCTACTATAGTAGGTAGGAATCACACTAATATTGTTCTACTATAGTATGGTGGGAATCACACTAATATGTTCTACTATAGTATGGTAGGATCACACTAATATTGTTCTACTATAGTATGGTAGGGATACACTAATATATTGTTCTACTATAGTATGGTGGGAATCACACTAATATTGTTCTATATATGGTAGGAATCACACTAATTGTTCTACTTATGTAGGATCACAACTAATATTGTTCTACTTAGTAGGTAGGATCACACTAATATGTTCTACTATAGTATGGTAGGAATCACACTAATATTGTTTACTATGTATGGTAGAATCACACAAATATGTTCTACTATAGTATGGTAGGGATCACACTAATTGTTCTACTATAGTATGGTAGGAATCACACTAATATTGTTCTACTATAAGTATGGTAGGGATCACACTAATATTGTTCTACTATAGTATGTAGGAATCACACTATATTGTTCTACTACAGTATGGTAGGATCACACTATATTGTTCTACTATAGTATGGTAGGGAATCACACTATATTGTTTTACTATAGTATGGTATGGGAATCACACTAATATTGTTCTACTATAGTATGGTAGGAATCACACTAATATTGTTTTCTACTATAGTATGGTAGGATCACACTAATATGTTCTACTATGTATGGTAGGGACACACTAATATTGTCTACTACATAGTATGGTAGGGATCACACTAATTGTTCTATATAGTATGGTAGGAATCACACTAATATTGTTCTACTATAGTATGGTAGGAATCCACTAATCTTGTTTACTATAGTATGGTAGGAATACACTAATATTGTTCTACTATAGTATGTAGGGAATCACATAATATTGTTCTACTATAGTATGGTAGGGATCACACTAATATTGTTCTACATAGTATGGTAGGGATCCACTAATATGTTTACATATAGTATGGTAGGAATCACACTAATATTGTTCTATTATATGGTGGGATCACACTATATTGTTCTACTATAGATTGGTAGGGATCACACTAATAGTTCTACTATAGTATGGTAGGATCACACTAATATTGTTCTATATGTATGGTAGGAATCACATAATATTGTTTCTACTATGTATGGTAGGATCACACCTTAGATTGTCTACTATATATGGTAGGGATCACACTAATATGGTTCTACTTATAGTATGGTGGGATTACACTAATATTGTTCTACTAATATGTAGGAGGAATCCCATATATGTTCTACTATAGGGTAGGAATCACAATAATATTGTTCTACTATAGTATGGTAGGGATCACACTAATATGTTCTACTATAGTATGGTAGGAAATCAACTATATTGTTCTACATGTATGGTAGGGATCACACTATATTGTCTACTATAGTATGGTAGGATCACACTAATATTGTTCTACTATAGTGGTAGGATCCACTAATATGTTTACTATAGTATGGTAGGAATCACACTAATATTGTTCTACTATAGTATGGTGGGATCACACTAATTGTTCTACTATAGTATGGTAGGGATCACACATATTGTTCTACATAGTATGGTAGGATCCACTAATATTGTTCTAATATAGGTAGGAATCCATAATATTGTTCTACTATAGTATGGTAGGAATCACACTAATATTGTTTTCTATATAAGTATGGTAGGAATCACATAATATTGTTCTATTATAGTATGGTAGGGATCACACTAATATTGTTCTACTATAGTATGGTAGGATCACACTCAATATTGTTCTACTATAGTATGGTAGGGATCACACTAATTTTTTTCTACTATAGTATGGTAGGAAACACTAATATTGTTCTACTATAATTATGGTAGGAATCACTAATATTGTTCTACTATGTATGGTAGGAATCACACTAATTTGTTCTACTATATATTTGGTAGGAATACACACTAATATTGTTCTACTTAGTATGGTAGGATCACACTAAGTATGCTATTATTTTCATTATCACAGTCAGTATATCTGTTTCATTAGATCATATGAAGTAGTCAAGACACTAATCAAGTAGGTGACTATATAAGTTGCCACATTGTTCTACTATAGTATGGTAGGAATCCAACTAATATTTTTACTATAGTATGGTAGGATCACTAATTTGTTCTCTATGTAGTAGGGACACACTAATATTGTTCTACTATAGTATGGTAGGAATCACACTAATATTGTCTACTATAGTATGGTAGGGATAACACTAATATGTTCCATCTAGTATGGTAGGGATCACACAATATGTTCTACTATAGTATGGTAGGATCACACATATTGTTCATAAGTATGGTAGGGATCACACTAATATTGTTCTACTATAGTTGGTAGGAATCACACTATATGTCTACTATAGTATGGTAGGATCACACTAATATTGTTCTACTATCGTATGGTAGGGATCACACTTATATTGTTCTACTATAGTAGGTAGGGATCACACTAATATTCTACTATAGTATGGTAGGAATCACACTAATATTGTTCTACTATAGTATGGTAGGAATCACACTAATATGTTCTACTATGTATAGAGGGATCACACTAATATTGTTCTACTATTAGTATGTAGGGATCACACTATATTGTTCTACTATAGTATGGTAGGGAATCACACTAAATTGTTCTACTATAGTATGTAGGATAAATAATATTGTTCTACTTAGTATGGTAGGAATCACACTAATATTGTCTACTATAATATAGGTAGGAAATCACACTAATTTGTTTACTATAGTATGGTGGAAATCACACTAAACTGTTTCTACTATAGTATGGTAGGGAATCACACCTAAATTGTTCTAACTATAGTATGGTAGGGAATCACTAATATTGTTCTACTATGTATGGTAGGGATCACACTAATATTGTACTATAGTATGGTAGGATCACACTAATATGTTCTACTATAGTTTGGTGGGATCACACTAATATTGTTCACATAGTATGGTAGGAATCACACTAATATTGTTCATTCATAGTATGGAGGGATCACCTAATAGTGTTCTACTATAGTATGGTAGGGAAATCACACTAATATTGTTCTTACTATGAGTATGGTAGGAATCAACTAATATTGTACGTATGTATGGTAGGGATACACTAATATTGTTCTACTATAGATGGTAGGGATCCACTTATTTTCTACTATAGTAATGGTAGAGGAATTACATAATATTGTTCTACTAGTTGGTAGGAATCACACTAATATTGTTCTACTATAGATGGTAGGGATCACACTAATATTGTTCTAATATAGTATGGTAGGGATCACACTTATATGTTCTACTATAGTATGGTAGGGATCACACTAATATTGTTCTTACTATAGTATGGTAGGAATCCACTAATATGTTCTACTATGTATGGTAGGGATCACACTAATACTGTGTCTACTATGTATGGTAGGGATACACTAATAGTGTTCTACTATAGTATGGTAGGTCAATACCACTAATATATTGTTGCGAGGGTTACACTATTGTTCTACAAGTATGGGTAGGAATCACACTATATTGTTATACTATAGTATGGTAGGGATCACACTAAAATATGTTCTACTATAGTATGGTAGGGGATCACACTAAATATGTTTACTATAGTATGGTAGGGGGATACAACTATATTGTTCTACTATAGTATGGTAGGGAATCACACTAATATTGTTCTTACTATAGTATGGTAGGAATCACACTAATATTGTTTTAGATATACTGGTAGAATCACACTAATATTTTTCTACTATAGTATGGTAGGGATCACACTAATATTTCTACTATAGTATGGTAGGATCACCATCAATATTGTTCTATATAGTATGTGGTAGATCACACTAATATTGTTCTACTATAGTATGGTAGGAATCACATAATCATTTGTTAATTACTGTGAGTTATGGTAGGAATCACACTAATAATTGTTCTACTATAAAATGGAGGAATCACCATATATTTTCTATATAGTTATGGTAGGGATACACAACTAATGTTCTACTATAGTATGGTAGGGATCACACTAATATTGTTCTACTAGTATGGTAGGATCACACTAATATTTTTTCTACTATAGTGTATGGTAGCTGACAATCACTAATTATTGTTCCTATATGTATGGGAGGAATTCACACATATAATGGTTTCTACTATATTATGGTAGGAAGCACTACAATATTTTCTATAATATGGTAGGAATTCACAATAATTTTCTACTATTAGTATGAGAATCACACTAATATTGTTTATATAGTATGGTAGGGAATCACACTAAAATTGTTCACTATAGTATGGTAGGAGCACATTATATGTTCTACTATAGTTTGGTAGGATCCACTAAATTGTCTTATAGTATGGTAGGGATCCACATAAAGTGTTCTACTATAGTATGGTAGGGAACAAACTAATTGTTCTACTATAGTATGGTAGGACACACTAATAGTTTACTATAGTATGGGTAGAATACACCAAATATTATTTCTACTAATATATGGTAGGGAGCACACTAATAATTGTTCTACCTATAGTATGGTAGGAATCACACTAATATTGTTTCTATATCGTAGGTAGGAATCACACTAATTAGTTTTTCTACTATATATGGTAGGGAATCACACTAATATTGTTGTACTATGTATGGGAATCACACTAAAGTGTTCTTACTATGGATGAATCACTAATATTGTCTACTATAGTATGGTAGGAATCACACTAATATTTTTCTACTATATATGGATAGGGATCACACTAATATTGTTCTACTATGTATGGTAGGAATCACACAATTATTGTTCTACTATAGTATGGCGGAATCACAATAAATTGTTTTCTACTATAGTATGGTAGGAATCATAACTTAATATGCTCTTCCTACTATAGTATGGTAGGGAATCACACTATATTGTTCTACTATAGTATGGTAGGAATCACACTAATATTGTTTCTACTATTAGTATGGTAGGAAAACAATAATATTGTTCTACTATAGTTTGGTAGGGATCACACTAATATTGCTTTTCTATGAGTATGGAGGAATCACATTACATTGTTCTAATTATAGATATGGTGAGGATCACACTAAATGTTTTCGATAGTAAATGGTTAGGGATACACTCATATTGTTTCTTATAGTATGGTAGGAATACATAATAGTGTTTCTACTTATAATATGGTAGGAATCACACTAATATTTTTCTACTATAATATGGTAGGGATCACACTAATATTGTTCTACTATAGTATGGTAGGGAATTACACTAGTATTGTTCTACTATAGTATGGTAGGAATCACACTAATATTTTTCTACTATAGTATGGTAGGGATCACACTAATATTCTACTATAGTATGGTAGGAATCACTAATATTGTTCTACTATAGTATGGTAGGGATCACACTATTATTGTTCTACTATAATAAGGTAGGGATCACACTAATATTGTTATACTATAGTATGGTAGGAATCACATTAATATTGTTCTACTATAATATGGTAGGAATCACACTAATATTTTTCTACTATGATAAGGTAGGGATCACACTAATATTGTTCTACTATAGTATGGTAGGGAATTACACTAGTATTGTTCTACTATAGTATGGTAGGAATCACACTAATATTTTTCTACTATAGTATGGTAGGGATCACACTAATATTCTACTATAGTATGGTAGGAATCACTATTATTGTTCTACTATAGTATGGTAGGGATCACACTAATATTGTTCTACTATAGTATGGTGGGGATCACACTAATATTGTTCTACTGTAGTATGGTAGGAATCACACTAATATTGTTCTACTATAGTATGGTAGGGATCACACTATTATTGTTCTACTATAGTATGGTAGGTATCATACTAATATTGTTATACTATATTATGGTAGGAATCACACTAATATTGTTCTACTATAGTATGGTAGGGATCACACTATTATTGTTCTACTATAATATGGTAGGAATCACACTAATATTGTTCTACTATAGTATGGTAGGAATCACACTAATATTGTTATACTATATTATGGTAGGAATTACTAATATTGTTCTACTATAGTATGGTAGGAATCACTAATATTGTTCTACTATAGTATGGTAGGGATCACACTAATATTGTTATACTATAGTATGGTAGGAATCACACTAATATTGTTCTACTATAGTATGGTAGGAATCACTCTAAGATTGTTCTACTATATTATGGTAGGAATTACTAATGTTGTTCTACTATAGTATGGTAGGAATCACTAATATTGTTCTACTATAGTATGGTAGGGATCACACTAATATTGTTACACTATAGTATGGTAGGGATCACACTAATATTGTTATACTATAGTATGGTAGGGATCACACTAATATTGTTATACTATAGTATGGTAGGGATCACACTAATATTGTTATACTATAGTATGGTAGGAATCACTCTAAGATTGTTCTACTATATTATGGTAGGAATTACTAATATTGTTCTACTATAGTATGGTAGGAATCACTAATATTGTTCTACTATAATATGGTAGGGATCACACTAATATTGTTCTATATAATATGGTAGGAATCACACTAATATTTTTCTACTATAGTATGGTAGGGATCACACTAATATTGTTCTACTATAGTATGGTAGGGAATTACACTAGTATTGTTCTACTATAGTATGGTAGGAATCACACTAATATTGTTCTACTATAGTATGGTAGGGATCACAGTAATATTGTTCTACTATAGTATGGTAGGAAACACTAATATTGTTCTACTATAGTATGGTAGGGATCACACTATTATTGTTCTACTATAGTATGGTAGGAATCACTAATATTGTTCTACTATATTATGGTAGGTATCATACTAATATTGTTCTACTATAGTATGGTAGGGATCACACATATATTGTTCTACTATAGTATGGTAAGAATCACATTAATATTGTTCTACTATAGTATGGTAGGAATCACTAATATTGTTCTACTATAGTATGGTAGGGATCACACTAATATTGTTCTACTATAGTATGGTAGCAATCACTAATATTGTTCTACTATAGTATGGTAGGACTCACACTAATATTGTTCTACTATAGTATGGTAGGGATCACACTAATATTGTTCTACTATAGTATGGTAGGAATCACTAATATCGTTCTACTATAGTATGGTAGGGATCACACATATATTGTTCTACTATAGTATGGTAAGAATCACATTAATATTGTTCTACTATAGTATGGTAGGGATCACACTAATACTGTTCTACTATAGTATGGTAGGGATCACACTAATACTGTTCTACTATAGTATGGTAGGGATCACATTAATATTGTTCTACTATAGTATGGTAGGGATCACACTAATATTGTTCTACTATAGTATGGTAGGTATCACACTAATATTGTTCTACTATAGTATGGTAGGAATATTCAGGAGTTTTTTATTCAGAATTATCTGTTTTAGTGGTATTAAAGGTTTTGCTTGTTTTTTTCCCCTGAAATATTCAATCTGGTGTAAATATCCATTCTAAGGACTGGCATTTAAGATTCTGCCATTCACCTAGTCTACTGTCCTGTAAATAGAGTTTAGGCCAATTGACGCTAACAGGTCCCTCTATAGCTGGTTTATTTGGGATTTGGTATTATACCTTGGTCACAGAGTATAGACTAAATCCTAGCCATTGTATTCAGAAATATAATTTGCAAACTAAAATCCTCGTTTTCTCTTTCATACAAACAACACTATTTACTGTAATTTAGTATTTAATGCAACCAATGTAATCATTCTAAAAATGGAAACCAAAACCACCTTTTAACCAAAGAATCAACATTGAAAGTAGAGGATAAGCTGCCAACTTAATTTTAGCACAAAATTAACTTACTTAAAGGGCATGTCCACCCCCACCAAAACTATACATCCCCCACCCAACTACGGGCTCCCTCATGTAGTGTTTAGTTTTAGTTTATTATTACCTCACATCCCAGCCATAAGGTTCTCCTGGAGTCCCCCCCCCAAAGTCCCAAAAACTGCCAACAGAGGATAGCAGAGTCCATATAGGACTTGCCTCCTACCTGGCCTCCGGCGGAGAAGTGGAGAAGTTTGGCATGGGCGTACTGCAGCCCTTCTCCCCCTCCTCTCAGGATTCCTCCCCATAGCGTAAAACCCTTTAGCTATATGATTTCCCCCTGTCCCCCAGCCCACCAACCGCTTTATATATTCTTAGCAAGCTCCCCAAACTTTACTATACTTCACCCTCTTTCCCCCGCCGAAATGAACTCCGGCAGCGCGTCCGTGATTGGCTGCCGCTCAGCCATCACGAACGCGGCTGCCGTCCCGGCCCCTCTGCTTGCATTTTTTTTACAAGGACGTTGGTGTCGAAAAGCATTGTACATGGCAGACATTTGGTGTCGAACCTAAATAGAGGTGGGGGGGTTCGACACACACTGTCTGCCATGTACAATGCTTTTTAACACCTTACTTGGGCGTTCCTATAACACCTCCCTTATCCAATCACCCCTTAACACTGGCTGTGATATGCTAATTGGGATTTTCCAGGGTACATAATTGCCAAAGATTCTTGTACAAGTCATTCTGAATTGAGAAAGCCAGTGGTGACTAGCGAAACGTCTTCAGAAAACTACTTCAGGCCAGTTGATCTAATTGGAATAAATGAATACACAGATAAAGAAAATAGCACTGACATATTAGTTACAAACACAAATATAACAAAATACATAAATTATTCCTATTTAAACAGGGTATAACCACACCCATGTCCTGTGTCCTGTTGTGAAAAGGAAGTGTAATCCAAAAAAAGATTTCGGTCTGCTACACGGACATGATGATGTGTATTGCAAGGACATATACACCAAGGTGCTTATATACCATTCCCAGACCTGCAGATGGTTAGTGAGTAATAAAAGACAAGACTCTCCTGCTCTCTATGGCTAGAGGGAGAAAAAGTGAACGTAGATTGTGACGTATGCTTTGGAGTGATATTGAATGAAACACAGATCAATGTTGTATCAGATCCTGGATTGTAAAAGACCCTGTGTATAAGCCACTGTGTATAAGATCATTGTGTGTAAGATCCTGTGTTTAAGACCCTGGTGTACTATAGTGTGTAAGACCCTATGTAAAGACCCTGTGTATAAGATTGTGTACTGTAAAAGATCCTGTTACCACCTGTTGGGAGGACAGATTACTGGACAGATAATTTACCTCTTTGGATACAAACCTGAGGCAAAAGATAAGTGTACACCAACTACAAGGACAACCCATATACAGGCCTGGTCAATATTTAAAGTGTGCACCATCCCTGCCTATGTGCACCACCACTTTAAATATTGACCAGGGTGTATATTGTGTGTCCTTTTGTTGGTTAAGTTGGTGTCTGTATTTTGTACACTCTTACTTATCTGTGCCTCAGAGTTGTTCCAATAAGGTAATACTTCCGAAAATCGTCTCCCTCCCAACAGGTTGGGAACAACTCCATTACTGCACAGGTGTATGTGGGAAAACCTGTTGTTTTGGTTTTTACATCCATTGCAATAATTACTGTTTAATCTAATTAAAACTGGTATGTCGTATATATTGTGTTTTAAAGAAAGTAAGTGCATGTCGCTTTGTGCCAACCCCATAGTAACCCGCTGTTGTGTGCCTATGCTACCCATAATCCTTCCATATAAGCGGAGTGATCTGGTACAAATTGGTGTGGCAGCGCTTGCGGCGTGCTGGTTAAACCATTGTATTCTCTCTCTTTTCTCTGTATGTAGGTTGTTCTCTGTATTAAGCTATGGATGGCTGTTGCTAATCTGATATCATTGATTTAAATCCTCCTGTCCTTGTACCTGCAGAGATGAAATTCCCCAATTAAACTCCGTAGAATCTACCAGGCCCCAACGGCCAAACCTATTTTTAAATCTGATTGATTGATATAGCGTAACTAGGGAGTAGGGAGTGGACTGATGGCTAGAACAACTGAATTGGCAGCCACTATTAATGGTTGAGATGAGGTCCTTAGCCTTTGCTTAGTGGTAAACCAAGCAAGTATACAGCGATTTTAATACTGAAATAAAACAAACCAGTTATCAGTTATGTAAAAAGTGCTCTAGTTTCTGTAATAGGTTCCCCAATCATAATTACAGTCCCTCCGGTCCCACGGCTGTCTTTCCTCCTCTCTGCAAACCGGAAATGCAGAGAAGGGCCGGCGGCTGGGGGTGGCCAGGGGGGAGGAACATTATGGCCAAACGAATTTACACTACATGAGGGAAGGCGCAGAGCGAGGAAGAGAGGGATAGCCAGAGCAGCAGAGAGGCAGAGAGGGATTTGGATGTGGGAAGAAGAGCCAGAGAAGGGGGGAAAGGGGGAAGTGCTCCTCTGCCGCCATTGACCAAACAAATTGATATAGTACCAATAATCAGAGGCAGAACCATTTTGGGCGGGGAGAATGGAAGAACAGCTCCCACTGTCTAGTTCCTGGACTGTTTTGAACGGTATTGTGTTTGTTCTTGAATGGGACCAGACCACTTTGCTGCAGGAGCGGAGCGGAGGGAGCAGGCGAGGAGAAACAATAAGTAGAAGGGATGGTAAAGTGAAGGATATTGATTCAACTACCAGTGGGATCAGTAATTGCGTAGTGGGTATAAATATTGATATTTATTAAATGAGTTAAAATTGATAGTGTAGGGCTAGCTGAACATGGCACTTAATCTATAACGCTCTATCCGAATTCCTGTGCTCCCAAGTTCAAACCTAAGAGCTAAAATGTGGCAACAACCTCTAATAATAAGTATATGAACATAGCAGGTTCGTTTGACCACCGTGTTGCACCGCAGGATACCTATTGAGTCGGATGATGGTCGATGTTGAAAGTAACAGTTACAATACCTGGAGAAAAAAAGAGGTTGTTGATGATTCAATAGAGAATAATATATATTTAGTTTTCTTAAAAAACAACCAAAAACAACACTGATAAAAACCCATAATATTGCAGTGTAGTTTTTTATTTATACAAAAAAATAACATTATTGAACTGGAACAGGGTTCACAAAAGATCGAGAGATAAGGAGCCCACTGCTTGTTGAGTAATGCTGGGAGTTGCAGGTCTGCATATACTGGAGGGATGATACTGGATGCTGATTTAGTGCTTGTGCTGTAAAATATTAATTTTTAATACAAATTTCTACTCTCTTGAAATCTAAATTCAAACCGTCCTGGGTCTAAAGGGCACGTCCCCCCTCTTTCCCCCCCACCTTTAATATACTGAGGGCAGCCCCCCACCCCCAACCGCTAAAAAACACAAAAAATGCTTCCCTTCTCTACTTACAGCACCTCGTCCTTTGCTATTCGGTCCGGCTCCCCTGCCCAACGGAACTCAAGCAGGGGGACGGACCGACAGCTGCCATCATAGAGAATGACACGATGAGAGATGAGAGTGCTGTAAGCAGAGAAGGGAGAGTTTTTTTGTGTAAAGAAATATAGTATACTAGTTGGGGGGACAGGCCCTACAGCATATTAAAAGCATATAACGCTCCACTGCGCCATGTCTCATCCCTCCTGGAGGCATCACAGAGGCAGAGACCTTTTGAACAGGAAGAAAGCTCATCATACCCTTCAGTTCCCTGGACTTTGAAGAGCCACTATAGAAAAACCATAAGGAGCAGGGAAGGTAAGGATTTTTTTAATTGTACAGTGGGGCCAGCAGTGGGTGGAATTTTTAGTTTGAGGGTGGACATGCCCTTTAACAGCACACACGAAAAATTACTGGTCTTTATGCGTATACATACAGTATATATCATACAGCGCTGTCACACAAGGCATTGCAAAAACACTGATTCTATAGCAGGATTCCTACCATTTTTTGTATCATTACTACTCGTAGTATGGTAGGATCACACTAATATTGTTCTATAGTATGGTAAGGAATCACACTAAATGTTATATGTTTATTACTATGTATGTTAAGAGTCACAACCAATACGTGTCTACTATCAGTGTTGTAGTATCACACTAATATTGTTCTACTATAGTATGGTAGGAATCACACTAATATTGTTCTACTATCGTATGGTAGGGATCACACTAATATGTTCTACTATAGTATAGTGGTAGGGATCACACTAATATGTTCACCTAAGTATGGTAGGAATCACACTAATATCGTTCACTATAACATAGTATTAGGGATCACACTAATATTGTTTACTATTATGTATGTATAATCACACTAATATTGTTCTACAATAGTAGAGGATCACACTAATATGTCTACACGTGAATCACAATATTTTTATAGCACGGTAGGAATCACACTAATATTGTTCTACTATAGTATGGTAGGGATCACACTAATATTGTTCTACTATATAGTATGGTAGGATTACACTAATATTGTTCTATTATAGTATGGTAGGGATCACACTAATATTGTTCTACTATAGTATGGTAGGGATAACCTAATATTGTTCTACTATAGTATGGTAGAGGAATCACACTATATGTTCTACTATAGTATGGTAGGGATCACACTAATATTGTACTACTATAGTATGGTATGAATCACACTAATATTGTTCTACTATAGTATGGTAGGAAACACACTATATTTTTCTACATAGTATGTAGGTAGGAATCACTAATATTTTATACTATGTATGGTAGGGATCACCAATATGTTCACTAGTATGGTAGGGATCCCACTAATATTGTTCTAATATAGTATGGTAGGGAATCACACTAATATTGTTCTACTATAGTATGGTAGGAACACACTAATATTTTTCTATTATAGTATGGTGGGATCACTAATATTGTTCTACATAGAATGGTAGGGATCCCACTAATATTGTTCTATATGCAGTATGGTAGGAATTCACTAATATGTTCTACTGTAGTATGGTAGGGATCACACTAAATTGTTCTACTATAATATGGTAGGAATCACACTAATATTGTTTTCTACTATAGTTGGTAGGAATCACACTAATATGTTCTATAGCACTGGTAGGAATTACACTAATATTGTTCTACTATAGTATGGTAGGAATAACACTAATATTGTTCTACTATAGTATGGTAGGGTCAACTAATATTTGCTCTACTGTTAGTATGTAGGGATTACACTAATTATTGTTCTACTATAGTATGGTAGGAATCACACTAATATGTTCTACTATAGTATGGTAGGGATCACACTAATACGTTCTACTATGTATGGTAGGGATCACACTAATATTGTTTTACTAAGTATGGTAGGGATTACACTAATATTGTTCTACTATAGTATGGTAGGAATCACACTAATATTGTTTCACTATAGTATGGTAGGAATCACACTAATATTGTTCTACTATAGTATGGTAGGGATCACACTAATACGTTCTACTAAGTATGGTAGGGATCACACTAATACTGTTCTACTATAGTATGGTGGGGATCACACTAATATTGTTCTACTATAGTATGGTATGAATCACACTAATATTGTTTCTACAATAGTATGGGAAGGAATCACACTAATATGTTCTATAGCACGGTAGGAATCACTAATTGTTCTATAGCACGGTAGGAATCACACTAATATTGTTCTACTATAGTATGGTAGGGATCACACTAATATTGTTCTACTATAGTATGGTAGGGATTACACTAATATGTTCTATTATAGTATGGTAGGGATCACACTAAATTGTTCTACTATAGTTGGTAGGGTCACACTAATATTGTTCTACTATAGTATGGTAGGAATCACAATAATATTGTCTACTATAGTAGGTAGGATCACACTAATATTGTTCTACTATAGTATGGTAGAATCACACTAATATTGTTCTACTAAGTATGGTAGGAAACACACTAATATTTTTCTACATAGTATGGTAGGAATCACTAATATTTTTACTATGTTGGTAGGGATCACACCAATATTGTTCTCTATAGTATGTAGGGATCCCACTAATATTGTTCTACTATAGGATGGTAGGAATCACACTAATATTGTCTACTATAGTATGGTAGGAAACACACTAATATTTTTCTCTTATAGTATGGTAGGGATCACTAATATTGTCTACTATAGAATGGTAGGGATCCCACCATATGTGCTACGCACAGTATGGTAGGAATTCACCTAATATTGTTCTACTGTAGTATGGTAGGGATCACACTAATATTGTTCTACTATAATATGGTAGGAATCACACTAATTGTTCTACTATAGTATGGTAGGAATACACAATATCGTTCTATAGCACGGTAGGAATTACACTAATATTGTTCTACTATAGTAGGTAGGAATAACACTAATTGTTTCTACTATAGTATGGTAGGGATCCCACTATATGGCTTACTTAGTATGGTAGGATACATAATATTGTTCTACTATAGTATGGTAGGAATCACACTAATATTGTTCTACTATAGTATGGTAGGGTAACACTAATAGTGCTACATAGTATGGTAGGGATCACACTAATATTGTTTCTACATAGTATGGTGGGATTACACTAATATTGTTCTACTATAGTATGGTAGGAAATCACACAATATTGTTCTACTATAGGATGGTAGGAATCACACTATATTGTCTACTATAGTATGGTAGGGATCACACTAATACTGTTCTACTATAGTATGGTAGGGATCACACTAATACTGTTCTACTATAGTATGGTGGGATCACACTAATATTGTCTACTATAGTATGGTAGGGATCACACTATATATGTTCTACTATAGTATGGTAGGAATCCCACTAATATGTTTCACTATAGTATTGATGAATCACACTACTATTTTTCACTATAGTATGGTAGAAATCACTAATATTTTTCTACTATATTATGGTAGGGATCACACAATATTGTTCTACTATAGTATGGTAGGAATCACACTAATATTGTTCTACTATAGTATGGTAGAAATCACACTAATATTCTTCTCCTATAGTATGGTAGGAATCACACTAATATTGTTCTACTATAGTATGGTAGGAATCACACTAAAATTGTTCTACTATAGTATGGTAGGGATCACACTAATATTGTTCTACAATAGTATGATAGGAATCACACTTACATTGTTCTACAATAGTATGGTAGTAATCACACTAATATTGTTCTACTATAGTATGGTAGGGATCACACTAATATTGTTCTACTATAGTATGGTAGGGATCACACTAATATTGTTCTACTATAGTATGGTAGGGATCACACTAATATTGTTCTTTTATAG